>VVHJ01028074.1:2207-14776 GCA_015107715.1 Tylochromis polylepis
AAGAATCACCAATGCAGGGTAAGGTCGTCATTTTATTACCTGCTCGAAGGTGTAATCATAAAATTAACTTGAATTGTCCCAGCCCTCAATTATTTCTTCGTACAGTACAGATGGTTAGCTCTCTGTAGCACTACCAGCTATGCTTGCAAAGGGACTGATGTGTTGGCAATGTACAAGTGTGTGTGTGTGTGTGTGTGTGTGTGTGTGTGTGTGTGTGTGTGTGTGTGTGTGTGTGTGTGTGTGTGTGTGTGCATAGAGTCACGCACGGTATAAATGTAAAGACTGAAATTCACTCTTCAATGTGAGAGCA
This sequence comes from Tylochromis polylepis, assembly GCA_015107715.1. Classification (NCBI taxonomy): domain Eukaryota; kingdom Metazoa; phylum Chordata; class Actinopteri; order Cichliformes; family Cichlidae; genus Tylochromis; species Tylochromis polylepis. The sequence continues at coordinate 2,518 of VVHJ01028074.1, forward strand.
TACAGTGTACACCAGGATACATATGCACACATAAGTAGATGTTGCCAAAACAGGCATATGTGCATGCAAGTGAAAAGCATATATAATTTTTGAATTTTTTTTAAAAACTATTATTATTAATATATGACGATTGGCAGTTCCATGAGCTACTTGTAAGTTCAGACTTTCCCTTTCAGCAGGTGATAATGATGGCTCTAAGTAGTATTAAAACCATCTAACTCAAAGACCTGTTAAGTTGTTTAAAATTTTTCAAATGGTGAATCACGCAGTTTTCTAATGGTCATATTTCCTCTTTTGCCACTTCTCATCTGCACATATGCAACATCACTGTCTTTGCTATGTTGAAGTTCAGAAAACCAAAACTGGACTTCTTAGCAAATTATCAATCTCAGTGCAGATCAGTTCTTTTCCTTTCATGATGCACACAGAAACTTAAAAATATAAATTATTATTTATTTATAATAAATTATAAATAAACTACAAATATCACCATGCTACCATATAACAGCATGATGTCAAGCTTAGCAGAAGCAACATCTTTGCACTACAGTTTATGTTTCAAGAATTAGATGGCCATATGTTTAAATGAGATGAGATGATAATGAGAATGTTTGTCTGTCTCTCTGTGTTAGCCATGCCGTGTTGATTGTATTTGATTTTATTTTCAGTTACAGTATAAAATCAACACTTTTTTTTAATTTAACACCTCTAGGCCCCTGTATTTGTTAAATAAACTATTAAAATTTGATTTTATTGGTTTATATTTAATTCCACCTCTCTGTAATGGTTGTCTGTGACTTAGTGTTTAATCGCAAAATAATTAAGGTTTATTAATGTAATAGATACAAAAGAATCACATCCACTTATGAACAGCATAGGGAATAGTGTCATCGCAACAAAAGCCACTGCACAAAACTACATTTGCTCTCTTAAGCACACTTCTGACCCTCAAGCACAGTATTCTTTCAGCTCTATTCAATATGCAGCTTACAATGCCACTCCATCATGTCAAAGCCAATAAACAAGTGTGCTGAAATTGAGTAGCCAGATAGAATGTGCACTATTGATTGTGTTTTTGTTTACTGTGTGGAAATGTTCATTATCAGTGGGAAATTCATACTGGATGCAGCTTCAGCCTGGGCACTGACAAGGTGTGTTTCCTTCAACTGATAGAAGGCCTCAAAACAAATATTGATCTAATGGGCAAATATTCATAGATAATGTACAACAGCATTTTATATGCAAAACCATGTGTTTTGGCCATTTCTCTCTTTTAGTGGCAGTGTACTCAGTGCACATTAAACAACATTTGTTACAATAGTCATTGTTTTTAGAACTTCTTAAAGGATTATAAGTCTAACACGAGGACATAAGGAAAGCATGAGTGTTATGTTCTTTGCATGTATACAATGTTTTTTTAATTTTTAATTTTTTTTACTGCGACACGGCTTTAAATTTTTTTTTAAAAAAGCTATATTTTAAAGTTCAGATTTTCAGCCTTTATTCAAGGGATTAACAAAACTATAGCATTCCTGTTGCAGAATTAGCGCCATTTTTACACATTGTCCCATTAAAAAAAAAAAAGTAACTGTAAAAACTAAGCTCATTTTAAATGTTGGGACTGTGTTCAGTACTTTTCAATAACAAGGCTTTTTGAAGAGCAAGGATGATGTGCAGAGCTGCAGTAACTATAAAGGTTTAAAGCTGATTAGCCATATCATGAATATGAGCAAGAGCTATTGTAAAGAAGAAAAGTGACAGACAGCAGCAGAATGTTTTTATATTGAAAAAGAATAATATAGATGTAAAAAAAATGTGTGTTTGCTTCTTGATTATTGATGAAGAAGTTGCACTGTGTCTTTGTGGAGCTAGAAAACGTATATGGTAGGGTGCCATACACTGCTCAAAAAACTTAAAGGAGCACTTTGTAATCAGAGTATAGCATCATGTTAATTAAACTTCTGGGGTATTGATCTGATCAGTTAAGTAGCAGAGAGGTTTGTTAATCAGTTTCAGCTGCTTTGATATTAATGAAACTAACAGCAGACAGGAATGGTTTTACAGGTGGAGATCACTGACATTTTTTCCCTCCTCATCATTTCTGATTGTTTTCTCAGTAGTTTTGCACTTGACTAGTCAGTGTCACTGCTGGTAGCATGAGGCAATACCTGGACTCTACAGAGGTTTCACAGGTAGTCCAAGTCTTCCAAGATGGCACATCAATATGTGCCATTGCCAGAAGGAGCACATGTGCTCTCAAGAGCATGAAGGAGGTTACAAGAGACAGGCAGTTACTACAGGAGAGTTGGACAGAGCTGGAGAAGGTCAGTATTTGCTCCTTTCTGCAAGGAGGACCAGGTTGAGCACTGCAAGAGCTCTACAAAATGACCTCCTGCAGACCACTGATGTGAATTCCTCAGACCAAACAATCAAAAACAGACTTCATGGGGGTGGCCGACACCCGACATCTTCTAGTGAGCCCTGTGCATACTGCCCTTCACCATGGAGCCTGACTGGCATTTGTTATAGAATATCAGAATTGGCAGGTCCATCCGTGGCATCCTGTGGGTTTCACAGATGAAAGTAGGTTAGGGTTATTAAATATTGAGATGAAATCTTTGGACCCATTGTCAGACCCAGCACTAGTGCAGTAGGTCCTGGGTTCTTCCTGGCGCACGATAATGCCCGGCCTTATGTGGCAAAAGTTCCTGGAAGGAATTGATACCACTGACTGGCCTCCACACTCACCTGACCTAAATCCAGTAGAACACCTCTGGAACATTACGTTTCAGTTCATCTGATGCCACCAGGTTGCACATCAGAGTGTCCAGGAGCTCAGTGAGGCCCCGGTGGAGATCTTGGAGGAAATTCCCCCCATGTGTCATCTCATTAGGTGCATGCCCCAACGTTTTCAGGCATGCATACAGGCATTTTGGAGTAATACAAACTAATGAGTACTATTGAGTTGCTACAATAAAAACTATGTGGCATTCTTTCTTTCCCAACATATCGCCAAGTTCTTATCATTATCAATACCCAACAATTATTTTTTCTAATTTTGATTCCCATTTCCCATTTTTGCTCTGCATAACCAGAAGGGACATGGTAGGACAGAGAGTCTATCTAACCATTTGGAGACAAAACTAGACAGTAAAGCTTGTGATAGTTTGGCATGTGCAGAGGAGGGATAATGGATATGTTAGACAGAGGATATTGAATATGTAGCTGCCAGGTGGGAGGAAAAGTCTTCATGCATGTAGTGGATATGGTGAAGGAGGATATACAGGGAGTTGGTGTGACAGAAGAAGATTCTAGCAATAGATGAGATGAGCACACATGATCAGCTATGGTGACCCCCTAACCAGGCAAAAGAAGAAGACTGAAGAAGACCTGAAGTCTAGATCCCATGGACATCACCAAATGCTGAGTTTCCTCTCTTGAGATGCACTGCAAGCCCTGTTTGCAGCTACTTTCAGCAGAGGGGCAAACAGGGCTTGCAGTGGTTGACAGATGAGGTCAGATGACAGATGAGGTTTGTAGAGCTCTCTAAGCATAGTCTCTTTGGAAGTCTAAATCTTGAATGTAGCCAGTGGTTTGCATTTTGTTGTAAACCCTATGCATTTACATTCACTAAGGCATTGTAGACTTTCATATGCCTACCCACTCAAGACTGTTTTTGACTTGACTACATATTGTGAAGGGACTTTTCTTAACTAAGAAAATAATTACTTGATCGTGCACCTTTGTCAGTGGTTAAAGTTTTATTTGGCAGGTGAGGAACCCTAAGATTAGGCGTAGCGATGTAGTGTGGGTGAAAGGAATCACTTAGAAATGAGTCAAAACCATTTGCATTATGAGCTCTGAATTCAAGGGAACATGCCTCACCTGAACATGACATTTCTTGTTAGTCAATTGTCCAATTGACCAACAAACAAATAGGGAATTGAAAATAGGGGACTAAAGTAATAAAAAAACTGTCTGTAATACCTAAACACTTAATAAGATAATTTTACTGGTTTAATAAAGCTAAGAGTGATGGTCTGCACTTTAATAACATTGTGATTATTTAATTTAAAATCTACTTCACTGGTGAACAGAGGAAAAATGTTTTAATTTGTCATTGTCCAAATACTTATGTACCTAACTGCATGTGAAACCATTAATACATGTTCCTTTTCATGTGTAATAATGAAAAGGAATGATGGTAATTTGTGTTGGAAATTTTTTTATAACTATATTTATATTTTTTATAATATATTTTTAATATATTTTTATAACCATCAAGGCACTTTTTAGTTGTAATGCATACAAACGTAGATGTCGTTTTGAATAATGAATGCAAGTCGGTGTAAAGATATGGGAAAAAGAATATGAGCAAGATGTTCAAAATGCTAGCGCATTTTGTGCAACAAGGCAGGACTCTTGGGGGAAAAAAATGCTATCCTTTGTCCTTTATAAAAGATAAAGTCAATATTGTTATGACAACATAGCTTCAGTCATGTTTAGTTACATTTACATTTAATAATTAGCATCTATGACGAAAGATATCAGGTGACGATATTAAAAAACCTCCTTCATACTGTATTCTATCATACTGTATTTCTATCATTGTGTGCTGTCACAAAATACACTGTTTACTGCAATATTTTTTCATTGCTTTAGATAACGGTTTGCAATAGTCACCACAGCACCACAGAAGGACTAGCCAAAACAAACTGAGGTGATCATTCCTAAACAAGGGGCTCAGTAACATGGACACGGTTTGGTTATGAAAAGCCAGAAACAGACCCGAAAACTGTGCTGTGCATGTTATGCTGCAAACTGGCCCCCACCACAGACACCAACACAACAAACCTCTTCTGCCACCTGCACAAGAAGAGTATGAAGAGAGTTTACAGATGAGAAGCAAGAAAGAGCCCTCAGGTGCTTAAAATAAACTACAGAGTTAAACGTTAAAAGAGGCTTTTGCCCACAGTACACCATATAATAAAGATAACAGCGGCCAACTTATATATCTATAAATATATGGTTTCGCACGTTGATCAAAACACTCAGTTCTAGGTATACAATGCTCCCCTGAAAACACACACACAAGTCAGTTTGCTTCTTTTACATTATGATTGTCGTGCCAAAGTATTGGAGGAAATCTAAAACATAGCATACTACGCTGCCCTGTGTGAGTTTAGCAGCGTACTTTATCCGAGACCGGACACTCTGCAGGTGATATTTTCAGACAGGCTTTTGTTCCTGAAAATCACACAGAAGCAGTAATGATAGCCAGAGGCCTCAGGGAAGCTCATGATTCATGGGGGGCTGCATAGGGTCATCTAGTATGTGTCACTATGGGTAACGCCACATAAGGCCCATTATTTATTTTTTTATTTTGATGATTTAATTTAAATATTAAAAAATAGTGCTTCCCATGTGATGATTATATAAGCTGTATATTTATAGAAAATGCACTATATTGTGATACATTGCTATCGGGATAAAAAATGACTTATATCGGATTTTGGCAGAGTTGGCAAAAGTACAGACATCCTGTACTTAAGTAGAAGTACAAATACTAATACTGTTAAAAAGCTGAAGTACTGATTCAACTTCTTGACTCAAGTAAAAGTAAAACAAGTACAGGCTCTGAAATGTACTCAAAGGAAGAAAGTAAAAAATAGCTCTTTGGAGGAGGTTTTTATTTTTGTGCAAAGCTAACTGAACCTTGTGCTATAACAGCATAATGAAAAAAATAATATCAGTAGATGGGAATGCACATTTTAGTCTAGCTTTTTTTTCTAATTATACTCAGCTTGAATCAGAAGAAAAAGAAGGAAAATAATGTTCCCTTTATTGTAGAGGGTGACTTGGCCTCTAAACAGGAAAATATGTACAGTCAGGGGTTAAGGTGGGATTCAGCAGGTGGGGGAACCCTAAAACTGGCTCAGTGTGGGGAACATAATCCAAACGCACAATCATTTCCATTCAGAGCTCCAGCAAATTTTCTTACAGCTGGCCTTAACTTAATTCAACCAGATGTCAGCAGATGTTTCATGAGTTGTCCTGGCTGATTTCCTTTACACTCAAAATATGTAATATAATTAATCAAAAGTAACTATTCTGTTTTGAAAATTTAAGAAGTAGGAAGTACAGATATTTGTTTAAAAATGTAGGGAGTAAAAGTAAAAGTAGTCAGAAAAAAAAATCAAAAGTAAAGTACAGATACCTGAAAATTGTACTTAAGTACAGTAACGAAGTACTTCGTTACTTCCCACCTCTGGATTTTGGTCATATTGCGCGGCCCTAATTAGCACTAAACACAGGATCCAAATGTAGCAAAAGAGAATATTTCTCAGTTACTTGGTCAAACTCGTGTACTAGAGTCTGCTAAAGCTTGAGATACTCTTTTTCTAAAAGGTAAGAATACTTATTTTTTACCACCTGATTTCTTTGTGTGTCCACTCTCTTTCCTGCTCTTTCAGTTTGTCATAAAAGGACAAAGAAGGCACTCTCAAGTGCCAACCACCTGACTATCTGTGCAACACTAACCTGTACAAGGTTATGTTGCTGAGAGGGGGTTGAGGGTTATTCAGAGCAGATTGGCTAAGGCTATAAATGAGGAGGGAGCATTAGTAAAGGTGGAAAAGGTTGCCATCTTAGAGTGAGCATGATTGATGTGAGCACAGCAGCACTCATGCTAGGCCCTTGCTGACTGTCACTGCAGCAACAGGCAGGAAGAGGAAGTGGGTTGACCTGGGGGTCATTGTGACAAAATGCTTAACAACAGTAGCAAAGCACTCTGGGTTGTGGGTCAGGGTCATATGCAGGAACATAGTCATGGCTTGCTGCTGTATCATTTGGATTCAGGGTCTGGAAGTATAAAACACTTCCACGTCGTAATGACTTTAGAGTGCTTCAGAAGCATGATAAAACCTTGCAGAGCTAGTAAGTGTACTGGATGAGATCAGTCGTATTGTCATTTCTTTGCTGCAATCAGAATGTAGTGTCTGGTATGAATGTGTTTTTTTTCCCCAGAATGGAATCATTGTCATTTTGGGGTTTAAAATTCCAAGAATGCAGAATGAAATTCTTGTTGTTCTTGCCTAAAGGCTGAACGCTGGCAATATTCAAAGCTTTTAAATCTCAGCACAAAAACATGTACACAATGTATTTGAGCATCGCCAATTCAGCATAAAAACCCCACAGAATTCCAGTCTACCTGAGTACTTGTAGCTACAGTATATGTGCAATCTATTTCATGTGTATCTGTATTCATGCCTCTTTTATATATGTACCTGTGTGTCCTTCAGACAAGCTCAGCATGCTGAGCAATGGGTAGCAGTTAGCTGGATTTTATATTCTGAAGCAAAGCCAGAGGAGGCAGACCCTGACCTCAGCTTCAGTCACCCAGAACCACAACTCCAGGTCTCATCTCCATAGGAATCAATAGACTACAGTAATAATGGTGATCTATGGGGCCAACATCAAAGAAGGCACTGACCTTTCCAGGCTGGAGGTTGGGGGATGACCACCAAGCTCCACATGCATGCATGTGTGTGCAGAATAAATGTTTTGTCAAAGAACAAAGCTCACTGATGTGTATGCAAGATACACACTTGTATGTATACACAGCCAGTGGCCCAGGTGAATATATAGAAAAAAAAGCATGCATATATAAAGGCTACCACAGACAGATTTTCATTTGCACATGAAAAAGACACATGTAAAGTATCTTATTTTGCTTTATTTTCTGTTTAAAATGATTTATTTCATGAATTTGGCTTCATTTCTTGCATGTGCCCAATGTAAATATTGTAAATATTGTTTTTAATGAGAGTCCCCCATTATTGCAGTGGGGTCTAACGCTAGGGATTATTGGTAAGAATACTGAAACGCTTCAGTTTCTGTGTCAGACATTTTTTTGTACAATTGTTTCATTAGAGTAACAATTCTTGACTTACAGGGGTCATATGTTTGTTGAGGGTTTTCTCCGTTTTCCTTGTATTAAATTGAATATGCATATCTATATGCCCATCTTTGACTTTTGACCAAAAATCTCTGAAACAGTTTGCCCTTAAGTCCAAGTTAATGGACAAATGGACAAAAATAACGAAAACAAATGTTTTCATCTAAATGTTAAATATGTTAAATATGATATGAAAACATGTTACTACAAAAGATGTTAACGTATTATTAAAATGAGACAAATTAACATCTGAAAAACTAATAAACTGCGACTGAAAAGTGTGGCGCATTGTGCCGTGCATTATGAATGATGCACGCTGTTCGAAAATTCATGACAACGACTTTAGTAGAGGGTAAAATCTAAAATAACAAAATGGAAGTCATCATTGCCTTCCCCCTATCTGAAATCGGGAGCAGCCGAAGCAGGGAAGCCCAGTAAGACATGCCCAGTCGGAATATGTCACCCAGGAGGTGCGCCAGCCTCAGCTGGCTCCTTTTAACGTGGAGGGGCACGTTGTGAGCCCCTCCCAAATGACTGAATTCTTCACCCTGTTGCTAAGGGAAAAGCCCATGAAAGCTCATTTCCACTTGTATCTGTAGTCTAATTTTTTCCATCTTTAAAAGAACTAATAATAATTCTGTTAACAAAAAGATCAGGCCTGCATTAACGGATTCATGATGTTTCTCATCAACGATGCTCTATCTGGTTGCAAATGGCTGTATGAAATTAGGACAAAACTATTTACAGGCATTGAGTATCGATTAAAATGTTAAAAAAAAAATTAGATTAAACAAATAGTATGTCTGTTACTGACTAGTGACAATAGCAATAATTAGTCAACTAGTCGACTAGTCGCACACATCCCTAATATGTGTATGTGTTTTTGTATCCTTCAAGCTTGGGTCGAATACCAGCGGCTACTCGCCCGGTTACCAATGGAGACCGCTGTTGTCTTCACCATCCACATCATCTCCAGCGCCTCTCTCAACCCTTGGTATTTCTCGAGCTTCTTGTGTTCTTTCTTCCTGATGTTCCTGTCACTTGGTATTGGTACATCTATTATGCATCCAGCAGAACCAGGCTCAGGGAGGGACAGCCATCTGCCACGACTGGTTCGGGGTGAAGGGAGGAAGACCGGACGAAGACATGCTGTGAAAAAGAGACAGAGATTAATAATAACTAATGATGTATAAATACAGTGAGTTAAAAAGGTGAGTGAAGAAGCCACCAGCAGCCTAGACCTATTGCAGTATACCTTGGGGAGGTTTCAGGGTCACCTGACCCTGAATTGTCAACAAAAGCAAGTTTTCAGCCTAATCTCAAAAGTAGAGATAGTGTCCGTCTCCTGAATCCACCTGGGAGCTGTTTCCACAGAAGAGGGGCCTGAAAGCTGGAGGCTCTACCTCCCATTCTACTTTTAGATACTCGAGGAACCACAAGTAAGCCTGCAGTCTGAGAATGAAGTTTTCTAATAGGGTGATCCAGTACTATGAGGCCTTTAAGATAAGATGGGGCCTGATTATTCAAGACCTTGTACAGGAGAAATATGCTCTCTCTTTCTAGTCCCTGTCAGTACTCTTGCTGCAGCATTTTGGATTGACTGAAGGCTTTTCAGGGAGTTTTTTGGACATCCTGATAATAATGAATTACAGTAGTCTAGCCTAGAAGTAATAAATGCATGAACTAATTTTTAAGCCTCACTCTGAGATGAATGTTTCTAATTTTAGAGATATGGAAGAAAGCAGTTCTACATATTTGTTTAATATGCACATTATAGGGCATATCCTGCTCAAAAATGACTCCAAGATTCCTCACAGTGTTACTGGAGATCAAGGTAATGCCATCCAGAGTAAGAATCTGGTTAGATACCATATTTCTAAGATTTTTAGGGCCGAGTACAATAAACTGAGGTTCAGTTTTACCTGAATTTAGAAGCAGAAAATTATAGAGGCCATCCGGGTCTTTGCACTTTATCTAATTGCTGTGTATTGTCTGGCTTCATGGATAAATAAACTTGGGTATCATCTGCATAGCAGTGAAAATGTATTTTATGCCTTCTAATAATACTGGCTAAGGGAAGCATGTATAATGGAAATGGCCCTAGCATGGAACCCCGTGGAACATGATCAACCTTAGAGTGTGAAGAAGACTCCATTTACATGAACAAACTGGAGTCTAATGTATAGATATGATTCAAACCACTGCAGTGCAGTACCTTTAATATGTACAGCATGGTCTAAATATACTCTAAAATATTATGGTCAACAGTATCGAACGGCTGCACTGATGCGGGTCAAATGGTAGGACTTCTTTGAGCAGTCTTGTAGGAATGGAGTCTAAAAGACACGTTGATGGTTTGAAGGAAGTACTTATTAAAGGTAACTCAGAAATTGGAGAAAAAAAGTCTAAATAATTGTCAGTGGTATTAAAAGTAGCTGTACATAATGATGGTTAAGAGTAACTTTTTCTCTAATAGTTAAAATTTTGTTTGTGAAAAAATTAATGAAGTCATTACTAGTTAAGTTTAAAGGAATGCTTAGGTCAACAGTGCTCTGACTTTTTATCAACCTGATTACAGTGCTGACAAGAAACTTAGTGATGAATAGTAAGACGTTCTGACTTTATGGAAGGCTTTTTTATAGAGCAACAAACTAATTTTCCAGATTAAAAGATGATCTTCTAAATTAGTGAGATGCCGTTTCCTCTCCAGGTTACGAGTTATCTGCTTGAAGACTTATACTTTGAGAGTTATACCAGGGTGTCAAGTACTTCTGATTTGAGGGTTTCTTTTTTAGAGGAGCTACAGTAGCCAGAGTCGTACACAGTGAAGATGTAAAATTATAAACAAGATAATGGACCTCTGTTGGAGTAGCATTCAGGTAGCTGCTCTGCTCTGTGTTGGTACAGGGCATTGAAGAAGATAACAGTGGAGGAATTATATCTTTAAACTTAGTTACAACATTTTCAGAAAGACATCCACTGTGATGAAATCTACTCCCCACTGCTGTGTAGTCAATTATTGCAAATTTAAATGTTATCAGGAAATGATCAGACAAGAGAGGATTTTCAGGAAACACTGTTAAATGTTCAGTTTCTATGTCAAATGTTAGAACAAGATCTAGAGTGTGGTGGGTGGGTTCTTTTACATTTTGAGAGAAGCCAGTTCAGTCTAATAATAGATACCGTGTTGAGGCTGTCATTTTTAGTATCTACATGGATGTTAAAATCACCCACAATAATTATTTTACATGAGCAGAACACTAAATCAGATACAAACTCGCCCAGGTGGACGATAGATGACAAGAAATACAACTGGTTTTTGAGCTTTCCAGCTATGGTGAAGGTGTAGCAGGTTGGAAAAATGCTACAAGCAACCCCCTAAATTTTGAATTTGTCTTAACAAGAATCAGTATGTCAGCAATATGTCTTTTCCAGAGCATTAGTTTATTAAGTACTTTTACAAGTGTGTGTTAATGAGACAAGCAATCAACAATTTTAGAAAATGTGTATTAGTTTGTTCTATTGTAAACCAGTGTTCTTATAAGCATGGTGTTAGCAGTACCCTGTCGCCATGTTGTACTTTAATAACATCATGTTCAAGAGTAATGGTGTATTGTGCACAAATGCTGTGGAAAGGTTATGTGGAGGTTGTGTGAATGTTAAAAAGAGACAATATTTGTTTACAAAATATATTGGTTTATTTGTGGAATGGTTTGATTCTGTCATGATATGGCTGTGTGGCAGGCAGGATGTAGGACCCAAACGCAAAACACTCAGACGGAAGGTTAAACTTAAGGCGCAGCTTTTATTGCCAGAAAACTCTTCATAGAAATTAACACTTACAAAAACAAACCAAAACCTCAAATGTGAAACCTAAACTACACTGAAAACGAATAACTAATACTGGAACACCTGGAAACGAGGGACGAAGAGCACAGGGAGCACGGCGAGAAAACACACAGCAAAAAGAGGGTACAACATGACACAGGGCAAGGAAAACACAGGGTTTAAATACACTAAGGGATAACGAGGGAATGGGACACAGGAGGAGAGCACAGCTGGGAGTAATTAAACATGACAAGACAAGGGGAAGCAAAACTAGACACTGACGAGAGACATGAAACTACAAAGTAAAACAGGAAGCACATGACAGAGACACGGACTTGACACTAAACAAGGGAACACAGAGCACAGGGACAGAAGTGACACACGAGACATGGCTGGGGAACAAAAATAATCATAACAAAGAATCAAAGAACATAATTTAAACAAATACAAAACACCGGGTCACTGACCCAGTAC
>VVHJ01028075.1:0-12025 GCA_015107715.1 Tylochromis polylepis
ATATAAAAAAATATATTTATATATATATATATATATATATATATATATATATATATATATATATATAAATTTTTTTTTTTTTTTAAAAGAAGAAGAAGAAAAAAAAGCTGCTACTCACCACCAGCTGAAGCACTGCGTCGCTGACACTGGTGCCATTTGAAAGAGCCTATGAATACAAACATGTTCAGATAAGAAATTCTACATCTAATACAACTACTGTGGAAAACAAAACCACACTTTTCCCCCTCCACTAGGTCTAACACATTTTGCTAGAATCACAGTCTTTAGAAGACACAAACGTAAATAACCGCTAATATCAAATTAAGCTAGCGTCAAACAACGTTCGCAGTTCTGATTACAGCGGATGCAAAAATATGCAAACAAATGTACACTAGCGAACAACTCCACCTAAAAAAAGACATCATTAAGTAGACGGCGCCAATTTACATTGAGCGTCTGCAGTTTTCAGTATTAAAAAGCATAATATTTATGCTGTAAAAAAATAAACCATACCTCTATTGTTCCCTCCGAGAGTTTCGTCATGTCTGACAAACGCTGACTTAGCTACAACAACAAAAGAAAAATATCTGAAAGTTTTAACAAGACAGACACCGCAGTACTACTAGCACTGACACAAAGCAACAAAATTATGACCGTGGCGCCAACAGCTTATAAGAACGCGCCAATGCTCGTTATGTGCTGCCACGACTTCCGTTTCCGTTCGCAGATCTGATTTCAGTTTAGCTTCTCTCAACGCCGTGCAACTGCGTGCTTTGTTTACACTAAAAACTGATCGGAGATCAGCTTCGCTAAAGTCACCGCCAAAGATGACTTGACGTCAGGCGGTTTTCACGGTGCCTTCCTATTTGTAGGAAACTGGGATACTTCAGACTTTACCGTAACATATTTTTTGTAAGATACGAAGAAAACTCGTAACGAACATAGTTTTAACAACATTATGTTGCTATTTTTATTTGCCAAAAAAAACCTGAAATGTTAACTGAACATCTTTCTTTGCATTTAGAAAGAACTTCCATCATGTCCGTCAAGTCTTTTTCATAACAATGACAAAAAGAAAAATGGTGAGGTAGAAGATACCACTTCACTACCTGAAAAGAAGAGGCAAAGGCAATTATCCACAGCAACAAATTGCTGACACTACCAATCTAAGAATGTTAAGTTGCCACATGCTCCCTACTGCTATTTGCGTCATTACATTTTCCCAGTTTCAGAAATGCAACGACTTACAACAACCTTTTTCTTTTAAAGATATGCCATTTTGAAAACAGAATGGAGGTTTCTGGCACAGCTTCACCTACTTCCAAGGTGCATGGAGAAAAACAAGAATCTGAAGAAGTCCAAGTTCCAGCAACACCTGTAGTATAGCGTTTCGGCCTGTAGCCAGGGTCATCCACAGCCCAAAACGCATTGGTCAAGTGATAAAGTTGTAGTCTAAGTGTTGGTGGAGCTTCGACCTGTTTTCAAGATGTGTGCCAATGAAACTCATAACCATGACGTGTGATTCAAATCAATTCAGTTTATTAAGTCATTAGATCAAACCATTCAATACACATACTGAATCAGTAATGCTCTGACACTGTAACAGATTTACTTCATGTTAACTTCAAAATGTATGTGCTATCAAAATTGAAGATAGGCTCGGTATCAGCAACAATGACTATACTTGTTTTTTCTTCAATTATCATTTTTGACAAGGACATCTCATCTAATAGCAACTATATTATTTTAAAGGAATACTCAAGTTTTGGGCTCCCCATTGTGTTCATAGAATCAGTTTTCACAAATATTTTGATTGAGCTAACTAATAGTCTTTCCTTACATAAATGTATTGGTCTGAGTTTCCCTGGAAGAGCTGTAAAGGTTTTTAGTCCTTACTTAGGTGGGCCTCCAAATTGGGCCCCATCATTCTTGTCAATTGGAAATCCCACTTTATCCTTGCTTCCAAATTCCCCTTTCTGTAGGACAGGAGCTCCAGGATTAGGGTTGTTGATTACACCCATAAAAATCGGTACTTTAGTTACATCATGGATAAGTGCAAAGAAGAAGGGTTGGCTGAGATGGAAAACTGGATTGGATGCCCTTGAAATGATCACAGTAGTAGCTGCAGCTGCCTCTGCACCATCCTCATTTATCTCCATGCTGGACTTATGCATTACACTGGACACCAGCAGAGGGCCATCTGAAATCTCAGCCAAGTTGGGAGAAGAAAATATCTCACCAAGGCCTAACAAAGAGCACAGAGGATAAGGTCAGTTCATGGGTTAAATGTCGCTACCTTTATCTCACAGAAAGTCCAGTAGTTTCATCAAGCAATAAGATGTATGAGTCGTAAATTATAAATTTAACACTAAGTTCACAGAAAACAGGTCTTACCCAATTTGATAAAGACATCCTTTAACTCTTGAGCATACTCTAGTTTGAATTTGGGGACTTTTACTTGGACTGCTCTCTGTTTGGGCAGTCGATTATACAGACCAGAGACATCGATCTTTGCAGCAAGTGAAGAGACATTTGTCTGCAAAGACATAGGCATGACCACCAACAAACTCATAGACTTCAGGAATGGGAACCTCGCTACCTGCACAAAGAAAAAGAATGGCGTTTTAGTAAAATGGAGGGTATGCCAGGAATTTAATTTTCTCTTCAAACATTTGAGGTTTGAAAATATTTGTGTTTTACCTGAGCCTCCAGTTCATGATCAATAAAGAAACTCAAGGGATGTTTGGCATCTTCCATCACCTCTACATCAACCATGTGCTGTTCATCGAGATAGAACACACCTCTGGAGGTAAAGCGGGGGTCAAATCGAGCTTTCCACTCTCCTGTGGGAGCAACGGAGGGAGGATCTCAGTTTGAGACAGCAGCAAAATTTAAAACACTTCGGAACACAGTAAATTTCACTCGGTATTAGAAAAGAAACAATATCTTATAAAATGGGCAGAATTATACAAATACAGTGGCATTTAAAATCTCACTCACCTTTGAAATGGACAGCATTAATGAGCATGAGAAGCAGATTTGGAGGTAAAGCAGAAAGGAAGTCAGCTATCTTTCCTTGAGTTGCGTTCTCTACCCATGTGTTTATTTGCTCCAGATTCTCCAAGATTGCTGGTTCCGAGCGATAAAACCGATGAGACTCATTGACAAATACTTCCTTCGGCTTAAACCCTAAAAAATATAAACAACAAGACTTTATTTCTCCAAAATACTCTCTTCAGATCATCTTTAAGGAGTAACAAGAGAAACTGTTTTAAAATTCAAAGACACAATCTTCTCGGTAACAACCTTCACGCAGAAAGATACGTGTGGCAATCTGTAGATCACTGTTTTTGAGCTGCATCAAGATACTATGCAGAGACTCGTGGTAGCAGGGGAGAGTGTTTTCATGAAGATGATGCATCAGCAGCTCCCTTGTCTCATTTACAGCACCTGTGGAAAAAAAAAGAAAAGAGGGGTACAATTACTGAATGAGAAATATGGTGTTCTCTAGACAACAATAAACTAGGGTAAGTTGCTGACACAATTCATCAGATGTGGTAACACCATATAAATATAACAACTCGCTCAGATAAAATATGATGCAGTAAAAGCACATCAACACGACATGCATACCTAAAGCCAGCTGGGAGAGGCCTAGTAATATGCTTAAAGGAGATATGATAATATTTGGCTGCTCTGGCGTCATCTCCAGGTTCTGCAGCAGCTGCACACCCATTTTCTGAATGGCAGCAGCAACAATTTCCCTGGAATGTGGGTTTCTGCCTAGAGACAGACAACCCCCATCATCCTTTTCGGTTGATGAGGCTCCAGTGGGCCCACTACTTGTGGTAGGTGGTTGATAGGATGTTGTAATTATAGTGGCTTCTGTAGTATCTGTGGATTCTGGCTGTGCTGTACTGCTGTGTCCTGTTTCCTATAGGCACACATCAGAATTCCAAAGTTTATTATTTTCCAAGTTGTTAATTTAGGAGTCCAGAACCATGAACATGGGGGAAAAAAAGAAAGAAAAAACCATCAAAAGCTTTTCGACTCTAACCTCCTCTGGTTGAGTAAGCAGCACCAGCGAGACTGGCTGATTTTCTTCCACCTCAGCATTCTGTTGAGCAGAAAGATAATATAGATTAACAATCTGCGCAGGGACAGGATGTAATCATCCCATATAATCTTAACAGTGATTTGATGAGATCTTTAAGAGGTTTACAGTGGCTCCTTGGCTACAGAGATAGATCAACAGGAGTGTCAGGCAGAGGTCCATTTCCTCACAATGCAACTGTGAAAGAGAAAATTAGGTTAACGGCAAAATTCTATATCCTGCTTAGATTTTATGGATCGACACAATTACCTTTCATGCTCACTGCAATTTAGCGTGCTATGCAATAAAAATGAGTATGTCTCTGAAAGCACCATATTCACTCTTCCAGCTAATAGTTACAAGTTATTGAAAAAAGAAAGACATTGAGACACAACATTCTCACCTTTATTTAGAATTACTTTGATGGATTGTCTGAAAGAATTGAGCACTTTCACTCTTAGTTGCGCTCGCTTTTAAAGGAACCCAGATCACCAGAAATATGCCTAAAACACATGTGGATTTCAACCATAAATTGTGTACTTTCAAGACTTATTCAAGTTGCCAAAGCACATTATAATATAGCAAATTAATCTTTAAATAATTGTTTACTTTACAAATATTCAAAAAACCATTTGTATTGTGGTGTTTAAAAACAGTATGCAAATCAAATCAAATGTCAAAATGGCATTAACTCAGACTGCAGCATTACCTCCCTTGCAGACTTTATACATGAAAAATGTTAAAACGGTGATATTTTGTGTAATCCTTTAAGTCTCTAAAGTATTCAAATGTGCAGGAGTGTTTAAATATGTGAATACTCTTACCTTATATTTAAATTAGAAAAAAAAAACTTGCTGGCTTGTCCATAAAAAGAGCAACTAAGTGCGGTGCATGTCAGGATTCCTGGGAGTAAGAGATTGGCATCTGCTCAGCAAACAGTTAAATATCAACTTAGATTGATTGGGGCCTCATTTAAGCCACTATTTGTTTGTAAATGTAGCTCCTGAAACTCTTGCAGGGTTAAATGTTGAAGCTAAACACGAGCAGCTATGTAACATGTCAGTGGGAAGGCGATAATTTCACGACACAACTAAATCTAAAGGAAACATGGCAACTCATTGCAAAAGTCTGATTAATCCAGCTTCGTGTCAGTAAACAAATACAAGTTGCTCATTTCAAAGTAAGATATTTGATGTCAGAGAACACACCCCCACATTTCCCAGAAGCCCCAGGATTTAATCCATTATTAAGTTAAGATCCCAGGCAACAAAACCAGAGGCTTCAGTCCACAAATCACTGTTTTGTGTTGTGACCAATAACACCCTTTAGATTCTCAAAGAAATATGAAAAAAAAGAAACTCATCTGTTGGACTTGGTCACATTTTACCACTAAGCAAAAACGATATCTTTCGGATCACATGACTGCAGTCTGCAAATACAAAGAGGACTTTGTACACTCTGAGCTTTACTGATCGAGCCAAGATCGAAGAACATGCTCGCGGTCATGATGAATGTAGGTGAATCACAGAACAACTGGAACACACACAGAAAAACATTGGAGTAATTTTTATTAATCCAGTTAATAAATACGTTTTTCACCGACTTCTTGTAAAATGTTCAGAGACAGAATATCGATTGTAACCAATTATCAATGTGCAACTACAAACGTTAAAACAAAGTTGGTCATTTTATGATTGAGCTTTCACTCCGGATTTTGTAAAAAAAAAAAAAAAAAATACCCAAAACAAAACAAATTCAAAAAGTGTAGTACACGTAACAATTCTGAACTTTAGGCAAATAATTAGAAAAGTAGGCAAATTGTGTGTTTAATCACATGACAGCCCTGACATACAAAGAGCAGAGCTTTCATAGTTAAATGCTACTAAACTTTGAAAACTTGCGGTTGGGCTGAATTTAAGGAGCAAAATTTGAACTGTATGTTAATTTGCATTACATCATGACTACATTATACAATATCTTGATTTGTAGTCTTCTGTTGCCATCTCAGCAGTTTTCAAGCAGTTAAACATAACGGTTAAAATACAAAAGCAGTTTATCTTGGCATTGACTGTTCTGATGCTAGCTTTTAGAGTCAAAAATTAGAAGAAGCTATTGCAGACGTCTCTGCAATAGCTGGCAGACCCACTTAAAGCAGCATCTGCCGGATTCCACTTCCAGTGTATTGTTGCTACAGGTTTTTGAGAAGTGTTAAATCAAGAATACCTAAACATGGTTTAGAAAATCCCAAAGCAACTTCAAGTAATTTATTAGTGGATAAAAAACATTCAATCTTTAAAATCTGAGTGAGACTAAATGTTACAATTCAGGCCATACTTGTGCAGTAGAATAAAGGCTGTGCATCGGTCACTAACTTTTTAATGTGACAACTTGAGTGTCTCCTCTCTGAGAAGGCACACCAAGACTGTCATCACAACAGCAAGTGTACTTTTATTGTTCGTGATGTATACACAAACACTGAAACAGCTAATGAAAAAATGGAGCGACACTAACACAAACAAAGGATGAGATCTACAAATACTGCATAGTTTAATCAGTGCATTTGGATACGTAGTTGTTCTATCGTCAGGGAACTAAAAGGTGAGGTCAATGTATTTTTGGTTTTGTTATGCATCTATTTGGAAAAGTGTAAACACTACATAAGACCTTCCTGAGCATGTCTTCCAATTCATTCTTTTGAACAGAATAAAGAACCTAGTCAAAAGAATAAGTGACCTTGTCTATATGAGAATCTCCTCGTACACACACACACACACACACACACACACACACAGGTTTAAAAGAACAAAAATAATAAAAGAATCCATTTTCAATGTACATCATACATGTCAATAGCCTCAATGGCAATATGCAGTAGACATGAAGCTTATACAATGCCTCTACTTGTGCTGCCTCATTCAACAAACAGTTTAAAGGATATGACAACCAGTGGTACCAAGATAATTGACCGAAAGCATAGAAGGGACAGAGGAGCTCAGACACTTGGCATCTGGCATGAATAAGACACTTTGAAGGTCAATGCAGAAAAATGTTTAGTATAGCTTGGAGCTATTGATTTAAGCTAATAACCTAATGGCACCATTCTCAGAGCCCAGCAACAGAAGCCTCTTGGTGGACAGGACTGCAAGGCTGGTCAGAGTGCCGCGGAAGTTCTCCGTGCTCAGTTTTGTGCTGCTAACAGGACTCAGGGAGATATCAGCCATAGAGTACACTCCGATCTTATTAGCCACTGTTCCAGTTACAATCTCCGAACCATAAAGGTCAAAGGCGTGAATGGGGTCGGATGGTGACTTGTACAGGCGAAGAGGCTTGTGTTCCAGATCTTTCCACACAGTCAGTGTGTAGTCAGTGGAGGAGCTGATAACAATATTTGCTTCTGCAGCCTGAAAAACAAAACAAAAAACAAGAATCAGTGATTGTGGATGTCATGCTCCAGTAAATTAAAAACAAAAATAAAAATTAGATATAAAGAGTAAAATGTTAAATACAGCAAAATTACAGACCTTGCAAATACTCTAATATTTAAGGAATACAAGAAAAGATGAGCTGAATAAATACAGAGAGAAACAGAGGCGATTAATAAATAAAACTAAATGGGAAAGGGGTTTTTATTTGAAAATATCTTTAAAACAGGAACATATTCCGCACATATTCAGACAGACAAAATCAGCCTTTAACCTCGTTTATATTAGTTTCTAAATCATCAATTACCATCAGTCACTACCACTGAAAAACAAACAAAACAACTAACAACCACTGAATAACATGTTCCATATCCATAAACTCAGAACCTTCAGTGGGAAGCAAGGTTTTTTTGTGTGTTTTTTTTTTTAAAAATAAAATCTTCATTTAGGAAAATTAATTTTTAAAGTGCATTTAGAATAAGCTGCTGCAGGTAAGAAAAATGGGGGAGGTCCGAGTGATATGTGTGTGTGCCAATGAGAAATCTCTGTGGTCTTTCTAATACCTAACCTGTGTCCATATTTGCCCAAACTTGTGAGTTTAAAACTGGGGCCCTTATCTCTGACCTAATTTGGGGTTAAATAAAGTTTGCGCTATGTTGACAGCATATTTGCTAGGTACAACTTTCACCATCTCTGTTCCCCTTAATATCTCTGAATCACTACCTATGGGGAATACCAAAAAATAAAAGACACTTGACTGATTGTTTTAATATTTATTTACATGACAACTGAACAGTACAGCTACACTTCCTGGCTTGAGGATATTATGGTCTAGGAATCCAAGAGCAAGCTCTCAAAAACACCTTTTTTTTTGGACAGTCTTGGTGTCATGCAATACCTGGAAATCTTAAGTAAACGCTGGTAAATTATCACTACACCTATCAAATTAGAGGTTAGATGCACATTAAACAAAAGCATTATTCAGTAATCAGAGGAGGAAAATGCGGCGATGCTGCTATTATACCAAGCGCTAATCCTGCATCAAAAAGAGTTCAGGTAACAGAACAAAATTTTCTAGTTTGTGTCTGATATAATGTGGGTCACTCAGAGTCAATGCAACTGACAAGTGATTAGCTGTGCACTGCGTGGGCTGTGTGGTCATGCAGAAGTTTCCACTGTTTACCAGAAAGCCTGATAGTGATTTTGTACACTGGTTGAAGTGTACAATGAAAGGGTTACATTACACCAATAAATAACTTTCATTATCATCTTACTTTTAATATTAAAACTGTAGAAAGTAAATATTTCACCATTCTAAAAACTTTACGTGTTATAAAGTGTTTAACATCTAATGACTCATATTTTAAAAAAAGAAAAGAAAAAAAAGACTGCATTGCTGTGACACTGATTTTTCCACCAAATAGCAACGTACACGCATTTTAGTCCATTTCTCCATTTCCTGCTTTTTTTTGTGGCTCTCGTCTGTCAGCAAGAGTGCCCCCCCCCAAAAAAAAAATAAAATTAAATAAAAATGCAAGAGCACATTAACCACTGTTGTCAACAGTCAACACCTTGATGGAATCTGCATTCACTGGACATTTGGATTTTTTAGTATGTCTTAGACCCCTTTTGCCTTTATGACTACCTTAATTCATCACAGCTTAGATTCAAACAAGGTGTTGGAAACATTCTTTACAGATTTTGATCTATATTGAAATGACAGCATCACACATTTGCTGCAGATTTGTTGACTGCACGTCCATGATGTCAATCTCCTGCTCCACCACATTCCAGACACACTCTATTGGATTGAGATCTGGTGAATGTGGAGGCCAGTCGACTCCAATGAACTCATTGTCATGTTCAAGAAACTAGTTTGCACTTTGACACAGTGCATCATCCTGCTAGAAACAGCCTTTAGAAGAAAAGAAAAGAAAAATTTCCATCACACCATTCTACCACCACCTGTAGCCTGCTTTCACATTGTTTATGCCAAATTCTCACCCTACCATCCCAATGTTGTAGCAGACGGGAGACTCATTAGGCAACAGGAAACATTCTTGCAGTTTTCTATTGTCCAACTTTGGTGAGCCCATGCAACACGTAGCCTTAGTTTCCTGTTTTTAGTTGACTGGTGTGGTAAATGGATGTTTTGTGCATTCAGAGATGCTTTTCTGCATTCTTCAGCTGTAACAAGTGTTTATTTGAGTTACTGTTGCCCTCCTGTCAGCTGAAAGCAGTCTGACCATTCTCCTCTGACCTCAACAAGGCAGTTTCACCAAGATAACTGATAATTTCTCTTTTTCAGACTATTCTCTGTAAACCCTAGAGATGGTTGTGCGGGAAACATCCAAGAGCAGCAGGTTCTGAAATAATCCAACCAGCCCATCTGGCACCAACAACAATCCTAAATTCAAAATCATTTATAAAAAAAAAGAAAGAAAGAAAGAAAATCACAATTCTTTTCCATTCTGATGCTAAGTTTGAACTTCAGTAGTAGTAGTCTAAAGACATAAATAGGTGTACCTAACAAAGTGGCCAGCAAGTGTATATTCCAAGTCAAAATCTGACTACATACTCCCCTGACAACTCAAGCTATTACCCAGAGATACCGCTTTACCAATTTGACTGAAACTGCATACACTACATACAAACTTTAAATATACCTTCATTTGGAGTATGTCTCCTTCATGAGCTGGCCAGCCTTTCAGTACAAGTCCTGTGCGTGCATCTAGCAGAACAATGAAGCCAGATGAGAAACCCGCCGCCACTGTGCGTCCTGAAGGGTTTACAGCCAGATAGCGGATGAGCCCAGCACTCACATTGTTGTATGCCAGACGAAATTCATGCTGAGAACATAGGGAAAGATTAGTCACTGTCAAGGCTGAAATAACACTAGCAGAGAAGCGCAAAAGTGCTATCACTTTCAAAACACAGTAATGAAAAATAATTGGTGTATGTACTAGGCCTCAACAGATAGACTGAAACTGTTACCTGCAATCCAGGCTTGCGAGGATCAATGAAGCGGAGAACAGAATCCGCGCTGCCGTACACAACACTGCTGTGTGGAGCGGGCATGGTGGTGACAGCTGTAATGGGATTCTTCCCATCCACTGCTTCATGCAAGCGGATCTGTTTGCCTATATAAAGCAGATAAACACTTATACTTAAACTAAATGAAACTGTTTAACTTGTGTGTAGTAATGCACCGCAGTTCATCTCCCTACCTGTATACTGGTCCCACAGGTGCACAGTACCATCACAGCTGACTACCTCCTGTGAAGCCTCTAGCTGTCCAACATAGAACACTGACTTTCGATGGTCATTGTACGTCAGCCTGGGCTCCACATCCTGCGTACCATCGCCGTGGTTATACAGCGGCCAAAGCTTCACAGTCTTGTCTTTACTACCAGAAAGAAAGTAATCCTCTCCTGCAAGAGGTGCCAAACACTTTGTGGTGCCCGAGTGACCCAGAAAACTCTGTAATCTGATCTGATGGAAGTGGAAATGTGGATCTTGCTGATTAAGACCAATTTCATACTGCCAGTAGGCCAGCCAGTTGCCCTGCAGGGAGCGGCTACTTCGGGGGAGCTCCTGCTTCAAGACGCTGTCCTCTGGCGTGGGGCTTGTCACCCAGGAGGAGGAGAAAGAAGCTGCACCAGTGGATGGTGTTGTGAAGGTGGAGGCTGTTGTAATGATAGGTGTGGTATGACTAGAGCGTCCCCAAGGGTGAGCCAAGCCAACGTTTGGGCAGCCACCATAGTCAGTGTCTCTGGACACTTGAATTCGGTTTCCTATGAGGTGACTCCCAAATGTGCCTGACTCAGGAAGCAAGTCTCCTTGCAAGGTGGAACTAGTCGAGGGGGATGGGAATGTGCTACAATCCACACGTCTGCTAAAACCAGAGGGTGGAAGTGGATCCACCCTGGATGCTGTGGTGGTTGTTTCTTGACTCTGACTCACACTCTGATGGTAAGACTGGGCCAACTCCCAGACCAGCTCATGATTAGGAACTAATTTCCGGATTGCTGTATCACCTAGAGCAATGACAAAAGAATGGTGTTTTATATCTCTTTATTATTAAAACAAACAAACACCCATGACTTTTAGCACAGATACTTTCCATTAGATAAAGTATTACACTACAAAACATAAGAAATCTCCTACCAATGAGGCAGTAGAAGGGGATGTAAGAGGCATGAGCCATTTGAGGGTTAAATACAGTCTGCAGTTCTTCCAAGACCCCCAGCTCATATGTCACATTTGACTCTTCAGTGGTACAGACATCTATCACTGTGACTTCTCCCACAACCCTGCGAGGGGCGTTGTCGAGCTAGAGGATAAAGACAGACCATACTGACATATGACATTTTAAATTGTATTCCTTTATTCCAAAGCCAAGAAATATGTATAACTGAAATACACCTTCACATTTCTTAAAAGGTTTCCATCTAGTCTTTTGTTTTACCGTTTGGTCTCTTTGTGTCAAATATTTCTCATGAAGCCATTT
>VVHJ01028077.1:3134-19025 GCA_015107715.1 Tylochromis polylepis
CCACCCGGAGAACCCCCCCCCCCCCCCCCAGGGTACCACTCCTGTCTGCTAAGAACAGGAAACAGGCAACGACAACCGATGATTGAAGAAATGTTTCCTGATCTGAGGAGTCATCATCATATGATTCATTTATGTATTTAAGTGAATGCTGAGTATCCTGTGTAATCATTACATATTACCGGTGAGAAGAAGGAGTTTATGAAAGGAGCACAGTTTAAATTTTTGCTAATTAATTTTGCTTCCAATTAAGTGAAAATTCAATCAATTTTTCAATAATTTGAAAGTTTATTTATTCATTCATTCATTGTTGATTTAATTACAGCCATTTACAGTTAGCTACAGTCATTTAATTGAATTGTTTATTCAATTTAATGACTTCAAGATTAAATCTTTCACAGTATCTGCAGATGAAGTCAATATTGCAGTATCCATTTTTACCCGCTTGGTGGGAGTATTTAACCAGGAGCAGCATCTGTGACTGAGGGAACCTTTTCATCTTAGTTTAATCTGCAATTGATACATGCAATTTATCAACCTGGCTCACTGCATTAGTGCCATGCCTTCAGCAATGCAAACACACCTGTGTATTTGTTCCTGCCTCAGTGACATAGTGTGTGTGGTTGTGCCCTGAGCTGGGCCATAAATTATAATTCCCCCTTAATTTGCTTTCATTAGTGAGACATCTCACCATTTCCTGTATTTGAGACTATTACCAACCCTGTCTTTTGTAGATGAGGATTAGGGCCAAGGACAGCAGCTCACCTATCTTGGTTGAACACTACCAACCTTCACATTACAATGAGAGCAACAGCTAAACTAGGCAACCACCTGTGCCACTCAGTTTTGACTCTCTGAGGGTTGTATTGTCAAAAACCCATCCAGAGCAATATAAGGAAAGGCTGTCTCACTGTCTTCTCTCTCGTCTCCTGTAGGCCTAAACCTCCTTCAAACTTAAACACAGGCTCCAAAAAACAAAAGAAAAAACTTTCAAGGACTCAGATGTTAGTTTTGCTTTTAGTTCTTTCAACAACAACAACAACAACAACAACAACAAATCTAGATTATCATTTCCAGAATAGTAAATTGGTTGAGCATGTTGCTAAAGGCAAGTAAACGCTACAGAAAATACATAAAAGCTAGAAGGATCGTATCAATGTGAAAATGTGGGCTAAAAACAATCTGCCACACACTGCATTATATATCTCTCCCCAATCAACTATTAGCACGGTCAGTGTTTTGCTGTGTTTTATGAGAAATACAACATACTATTTTTCTCTATAAAGTGCTGCAAAACGATCAGTTGAATCAAATATAGAATAAGTTTACAGTAAGTGTGAAGCAGCTCTCACACTCAGTGATAAATACTGCTTTGTGTGTCTGATTATAATTTCACAGAAAAGCCTCAAATGTGTGTGCGTGTACGGTTTACCTGATGGTTGTAGATGATAAAGAGCAGTGTAAGCAGGAGTTTGGTCCTCTTGCGCCAGGCTGGCAGTGGATTCGGCATGGCTCTGTGTTCACATTGAAATCAATTGGTGTCTGGTTTCTTTGGCTTTCCTGCCACCTCATGCCTTTCCCTTTGGCTTGCCAGGCCTCTCACTCATCCTTGCTTTAGCTGCGTACTTCCTTTTTTGCACTGCTGTTCCAGCTTCACTGCATCAAAAAGAGTGGATTTGAACTTGACCTCTTTCCAAGAAACTCCATAGAAAATTTTGTTAGGATGACAAGGATGATTTGAAAGAATTGTGATCAAAGCTGGTCTCCCACCTATACCAGTTATCCTTATAGTTCCTTAGATCCAGCAAATTCTTCCACTCTAGTTCTTCAATTAATGACTATTTGACTTTTTAATAACAGATTTCATGGAGGTTAAAGCTAAGTGCTCATCTGTTCATGAAGAGCTCTGGGGTTGAGGTGGATCTGTCTGTGCTCCCTATAGATACAGAGCAGCTGAACACGCCTGTGGATCCTCACCGACAGATTGCCTCTCCCACCCAGTTCTCCCCTAACCAATCAAGATAAGGCCCCAGAAGAGCAGGCTACATAACTGAACTAACTTTGTTGTCCAGCAAAACTGATCACACGGGAGTAAATGGGCACACGCTAATGTATCAGAATTCATTGGGATTTCATGCACATATGCACTGAAAAATCACAACACACATACAAGCACAAGCAAATACCACCTTAACTTGTGACAAAAAGAGAAGACACAACTGCTCCCTTCTGTCTAACTAGCTCAAACAGTAACTGGGCATCACCCAGCATTTCTGACACTAATAGGGATCTAGTGTAAACTAACATCCACAGAAGCCAAACACAGACAAGCAAATTAGAGAGCAAAGAGCCAGGGTTGGTGCATTAAAAACCCATCTCAGTATATCATTAAGAATAAATTGCCTTGTGTAATTTATTTTTAATTGACAAAAGCTAATTTCAGAATCAGAAAGGAAGTAGTAACAGTATTAGTTGACTAACCAATTAGCTAATTAAGCCACAACTTTCTCATGACTTTTTACAGCATATAGAAAAAGCTTAAACAAAAAGAGAGATAAAATGTTATTACATTACATGGATTACAAAAAGCCAACTAAAACGGGCTGTAATCAAGGTTGATTACAGCCCGTTTTAGTTGAATTTTTATTTCATAACCAAATAATGGCATTCTGAATTGTCTCACTGACGAATTAAATTCCATTTCAATTCAGTTCAATTCTATTTTATTTATATAGCACCAATTTACAACAGCAGTTGCCTCGAGGCGCTTGATGAGGTATTAAAGCTGTATGCACTCATGCACGTACAGTCCCGTGAAAAAGCATTTGCCCCTTTGTGACTTCTTAGTTAATTGTATTTTGCTAACAGTTACATGTTTCAGAATATTTTGATTTTAAACAAAGATAAGTATAAAGTGCAGTTTTTAAAAAATATGATTTAATTTATTAAGGGAAAAGAGCTATCCAGACTTGCCTGACTGATGTAAAAAAGTTGTAACCATTGTTAAATCATAGATTAACTGTGATTAACCACATTTTTTGGAAAGTTCAATTTCACTAGCCACACCCAGCTGGCTGAAGAGCAAGTGCACTTGGGTTATGCAGCAGGACAATGATACGAAACACACCAGCAGGCGCACCTCTGAATGGCTAAAAAAAATAAACAAACCCCCCAAAAATTAAGGTTTAGGAGTGGCTTAGTTTAAGTCTGGACTTAAATCCTATTGAGATCCTTTAGGACAGTCTTCAACAGGCCGTTCACAGGCTGTTTGTGTGTGTAAACTCACACCACACATATGCAAACATAAGCAACAAAATTATCTAACAAAAAGGAAGGTGAAATGAAGAGAGAGCCCGGGCAGCAAAGTGGGATACCTATTTTCAACTTGAAGAAAAAACCTCAGTAATGCATCGTGATGATTTGTGTTTTTGTTACATGTTAATTAGGCTTTCAAATGTCACTGTAATATGAATGTGACAGAATCTATTGTAGAGAAAATACTGATATATACATATGTTTCTTCAGGACATCATAGTGCACCACGCTTGGCATGATTTGTGATCATGCTATGCAAACTAACAGTAAACTCTTTATTTTCCAGCTGTGTAGGCATGGCAATATAGAGCTGTGGCTGAATGTCCACACTATGTGCCTGCAGACAGTGGGGTTGAGGTTTAAACCAGAGGAAAAATACATATATCAAAATTTTCAATGTAATTTGAAAGATTTAAATAGCAGTGTAGCAGTCTCAAGCAGCAGACTTATGGCCTTAGGGTACTGGTGTGGAGGGATTCTCATTTATAGCTGGACGGCAGGAAGAGAAGAGGCTGTTGAAGAGGTAATGCGAGAGTTCAAATGTGGCCATTTCAAACCCACTTAATGGTCGAAACCTCTCCCATGGTTTGTGCTCTGGTTCCATTTATGACAGCTTCACTAAACCTAAGAGCCACTTTGAGTCTTTTACTGAGAAAGTGATTGTGAGATAGTGATCTACTAGTAAAGGAAGTGGAGTAAAATGGATAAAATAACTGTATAAATCCCATTCTAGTAAGTAAGTCCAATTTACTATTTTAGTTTTAGGAAACACACTGCTGGTTAGGTATCCAGAATTGAAATAAGTAAAATACAAACCAATGCATACATTTGATTCTGTATACATCTACGCATAAAACACAAGCATATGGATAGTGTAAATGCATGCTAAATGATCTGTTAAGGATTTATGACTGATTGCAACAGAACACTCTACCCATACAGAACCCTTTTCCAGATATTTGAAGCATTGGGAAATGAAAACAAACGCTTATGTGTGTATGTGAAGGTGTTAGATGTGGTTGTGGTGGTCAGCAGTGACCGCTGTTGTCATGACATTCACAGAACAAAGTCGATACAACTGCAGTTTCAGTAAGTCAACTGAGGAGCAGAGTCTCTAGCTGCCTTGAGACAATGAAGCTGGAAGGGCGAGTTACGTGAGATGGGACGCACAATCGGGGATTCCTGGGAGATGACAGTGTGACTCACACGCAAAACAACTATTCTGAATATTTAGACTTACAAGCCCTAAGTTACCACAAAGGTAAGCTGAACAGCCTGACAACGAGTTGCTCAAAAGCCAGTTGCGCAGTTACTGGCAATAACACACAGGTGTGATGACGCAGTTGCTGCAGCCCCTGACCACACCGGCTCTCAAAGCCAAATCACACAAAGACCTGGGAGCAGAAGAGAGAGAGAGAGAGAGCAAAATTAGAGGGGCGGTGTACAGGGCTCCAGGTAACCATGGCACCTGTCAATTACTGCTCATAGTAAAGAACAACAGGACATGAGAAAGTGACTGGAGGCGACTTTCAAAGAAGCAAATGTGTTTCTTGTATGTGCGACATTTTCAACTTTCTTGACGAACTGTTTAGTTTTCTTTCATCGCTTTCACCACCAAAATACCGATGCTAACAATGGAAAAACTCAAAGTTTTACATTTATAATTGTTTTATATATATTAAACTATTAAACTATTTATGTGTTGTGAAAAGAACAACACGGATTTTTTGGGATGCAAACTTGTCATGTAATATGTATACACACTGCAACCATAGCATTTTTGCAAAAAGAACCATCCTCCAAAAATGTACAACAAAAAAAATTTGGGAGACATCAAGCGATGATGAGCTCGGCTGGTTGTTTCTAAACAAGAAAATGAAAAAATGGAGATTGCTGGTTCAGCAGCGGGGAGAATTTTATGGTGTCAATGGGGCAATTTGAGCTCTTGTTGGCAGAGTTGGAACCACACCTGAGGAGGCAGAGGAAAAATCTTAAAGAGCCGAATGAGACGGAGCAGCATCTAGCTGTGTGTCTGAGGTAAAAAAAAAAGTATTATTTTACAATTTCCATATCCTTGTATATTCAGTATCTGTGCTCATTTTGAGCTACCAGTGGTAAATATGGTATTTGCATGCAAAAAATCAGAACAATCAAGCATGAGCGGCAAAAACAAGGTTTGTGTTATAAGGTGTGAAAAACATTCATGTGAAATTCCTGTAAAAAAAATGATATGAGTGTGCTGCATAAATGAATGCATGTGTGGAACCATGCTGACATAAACTTTCAGAAAGTCGGCGCTCTTTACAGTATTCTCAGGATCATTGTCAGTTAATTTCCCGAAATTGTTTTAACAACTCTTGCAGCAGTGTTGGAAACATGCTATTTTCAATCACAGATTTTCACTTGGGGTGATAAATAAATGACCTGACTATTTTCTCAGCTCCTAAGAAATGCCATTTATCTTCTGGCTGTGCTGCACTCTGGTATTTTGAGGACAACTGCTGGTGAAGTAACTGGTGTCAGTGACTGACTGCTCGTACAAACAAACAAACAAACAAACAAACAAACAAAAAGAAAGAAAGTCATAGGATTCTAAGTTATACTGTCACTTAAATAGTGGTTTTTATTATTTCTTAAAACCTAATTGAAACATTTAAAATAAGGTAAAAAGGTTGAGAAAGTTGAAATATAATTACATAACATATTCTGTTGTGCCACGAATCAGACTGACCTTATGTTAACAACATTTTGATAAATTTTACTTTCAGTCCCAAACAAGCAGCCATAAATTCAGGGAGTGAATTTCAAGAGAATTTCAAGAGAAGGTTGAAAGAGGTCAGACGCCGCGATTAATGTATCTCTCCACACCACCACCTCAGCCCAAGCTCGCCTTTTAGACAACATAGTAGCGGGGTGAGGTAGAGATGGAGATGGCTGTCATTCTTACACGTATTAGGCAAACACAGCCCTGCAAATGTTTACGCTCTCCTGCAAATGGTTTACCAGACAGGACAGGTGCTATGTGGAAGCTTAAACAGGTTGCAGTGCTGCCGCATAAACTGTTTGGATCTCTGAGGCCTGAGTGCCTGCCGTGCTGTGCTTGGGAGTTGGAGATCTGGTCTTTTTTCAGGTAAAGAGTACAAACATTTCTTGGTAAGGAGGCAGCATAGTGTTAGGATGCTTTAAAGACACTTATTTAAAAGCCCGGAGGCAGAAAATTACAGATATATGTGATTCCAGGACATAACCTGTTAAGTCATGTGCTCATTAACTGAATATAATTATTTTTATATTGCTTTTGGCAAACTATATCAGTTGTGATAATTTAGTGCAGGGAATATTTGAAATATTACCTATATTAAATACTATGTATTTGAAGTACTTATGTACTCTGTACAGTGCACATTTTACACAGCTTGTAAATGTCCAGATGCATGTACAGAACATGTGTACATATACTCCTTGCGGTTACATTTTTGCTAATCCAGAGTGATGGCTGGGCAGAGAGGGATAGATGGTGGGAGCAAATGGTAGCTCTCAGCCGGAAAAACAAATAGGCAGCAAAAGAGCCCCCTGTAGCCTGGGGATGCTCTGGAACATCCTGTCTATGGGTTTGCCTGGGTCAACACTGCACACAGCTACAGGCACTGCATCATTTGGTAGCCAGAAAACAGCATTAAAACCGCATCAAGGTAATAGCCAACCCTGATGGTCAAGCTCGCACAAAAAGGAAATTTTAGATCTGATTCTAGGCACAGAAACACATTTGTTCATTATTTCTTTTACTCATATGAGCCAGAAGCAAAGTAAATCACCTTTATTTTAAAGACAACTGTTTGGTATAGATATAGATATAGTAATATATGATATTAATAATTAGTGGAAAATCTGGTGTGTTTTGAAATGAAAAAATGCAAACACCCAGGAAGACACTTAAAATAAAATTATGAACCTTTAGAAGACAATTTTCTTTCTTTCATGTATTTAAACACCCATTTCACCAAAATGATTAATCCTAGCTAAACAGTTTCACCCCAAAATTAATACACTATATTAATACACTATATTCCATCCATCATTCATCCATCCATCTTCTTCCGCTTGTCCAGGGGCAGCAGCTTAAGCAGAGAAGCCCAGACCTCCCTCTCCCCAGCCACCATCTCCAGCTTGTCCGGGGGAACACCGAGGCGTTACCAGGCCAGCTGAGAGATATAATCTCTCCAGCGTGTCTTGGCTCTGCCCCGGGGCCTCCTCCCAGTGGGAGGCATCCTGGTCAGATGCCCGAACCACCTCAACTGGCTCCTTTCGATGTGGAGGAGCAGCGGCTCTACTCTGAGCCCCTCCTGGATGGCTGAACTCCTCACCCTATCGCTAAGGGAGAGGCCAGCTTACCTTTGAAGAAAGCTCATTTCCGCCGCTTGTATCCGCAATCTTGTTCTTTCGGTCACCACCCAAAGCTCCTGACCATAGGTGAGGGTGGGGACGTATATCAAACGGTAAATCAAGAGCTTTGCTTTTACACTGTTCTTTCCCTTCACCATGATGGACCGGTACAGTATCTGCATCACTGCAGCTGCACCAATCTGTCTCCCGCTCCCTCACTTAAACTCCTCCACTTGGGGCAGTAACTTGGCCCTGACCTGGAGTGGGCACTACACCTTTTTACAGCTGTGGTCCATGGCCTCAGACTTGGAGGTGCTAATTCTCATTTCATTCACACTTGGCTGTGAACCACTACAATGTGAGCTGGAGGCCATCACCTGATGAAGCCAACAGAAACAGATCATATGCGAAAAGCAAAGACGAGATTCTGTGACCAACCAAGTAGACCGGTGACAAACCTGTGACAAAGGGCAGCCCTGGTGGAGTCCAGTGCCCACCGGGAATGAGTCCAACTTATTGCCGGCTATGTGGACCAAATTCTTGCAGTGGTTGTATAAGGATTGAATAACCTCTAACAATGGGTCAGATACCCCATACTCCCGAAGCACCTCCCATAGAACACCCCAAGAGACACGGTCAAATGCCTTCTCCAAGTCCACAAAACACATGTAGACTGGTTGGGCAAACTCCCATGCACCCTTAAGTATCCTCGAGGGGGTAAAGAGCTGGTCCAGTGTTCTGTGACCTGGACGAAAACCGCATTGTTCCTCCTGAATCCAAGGTATGACTAACGAATTGACTCTCCTTTCCAGCATTTCCCGGGGAGGCTGAGGAGTGTGATCCCCCTATAATTGGAGCACAGGCTCTGGTCCCCCTTCTTGAAGATGGGAACCACCACCCCAGACTGCCAATCCAGAGGTACTGCCCCTGATCTCCACGCAACATTGTAGAGGAGTGTCAACCAAGACAGCCCTACAACATCCAGAACTTTCAGGAACTCAGAGCGAACCTCAGCCACCTCAGCGGCCCTGCCACCAAGGAGTTGCTGCTGCTTCAGTGACCTCACCACTGGTGATGGACAAGTTGTCCCCCTCTTCACCAGACTCTGCTTCCTCTTCTATGGAAGACATGTCAGTGGGACTAAGGAGGTCCTTGAAGTATTCTTTCCACCACCCGACAGTATCCTCAGTCGAAGTCAGCAGCGCTACACACACATTATACATGGTGCAGGTAGAGCAAAGCTTTTGCCTCTGGAATCTTTTGCCTTCTCTCACCCCAACCGGTCGCAGCAGATGGCCGCCCCTCCCTGAGCCTGGTTTTGCCGGAGGTTTCTTCCTGTTAAAAGGGAGTTTTTCCTTCCCACTGTCGCCAAAGTGCTTGCTCATAGGGGGTCATATAATTGTTGGGTTTTCTCTGTATCTATTATTGTACGATCTACTGTACAAATATTAAGCGCCTTGAGGCGACTATTGTTGTGATTTGGCGCTATATAAATAAAATTGAATTGAATTGGAATCGCCTGACGGCCTCTTCGAATTTCTCCCACACCCGAGTTTTTGCTTCATTGTGACTCAATGTCCCCAGTCTTCCTTGGAATACTGTTGAAGTTCTGTCAGAGGTGGGAGTTCTCATGAAAAGGGGCCTCTGCCAGGCGTTCCCAGCTCACCCTCACTGTACGTTTAGGTGCCCCAGGTCTGTCCACCATCCTCCCCCACCACCTGATCCAACTCACCACCAGGTGGTGATCAGCTGACAGCTCAGCACCTATCTTAACCCAAGTGTCCAGAACATAGATCTGATGATACAATTAAAAATCATTCATTGACATGCGGCCTAAGCTGTCCTGGTGTCACGTGCACTTATGGGTATCCACGTGCTGTTCCTATATCATCATAATAACGTTGGTCCAGGATCAACATTGCTACTGACCAATGGCATTGTCTGAGCATTCAGTTAGCATTAGGCAAGAATTTGGTTAATGTTACTGAAAACTACCACAAGCAAACCAACATGAGCAACATAAATTTGGCTAATAACAAACCTAATTTGAAAATATTTGTATTATATTATGTAAATTTTATTATCTAAATAATGAAAACAGTTGAAATACTTACAATTTGTTCCAGAACAGACTTTTATATAAACAAAGGCATTTTTTTCATTTTCCCCACATTGCAAAGCTATGATGTCACAACATTGTGACATCAGTCAGTCGTGATGTTGATCCTGGATCAGCATTATCATGCGAATGCAGGAACAACACTGACATGTGGATACCAGATACATCGTTGTGTGTTCTATCCCCAGCGTGCTCTATCCAACCAGCACTCTTGCCTAAATCAAACAGTAGTAAAAGAAAGAAAAAAAAAGCTTTTCTAATCTCCTGTTGTGTGTGTGTTTTGGGAAAGGGCATCTTTGGGCAATGACCTAACTTAAACTAATTCTCCTGATATTGCCCTTAGTTCACATGTAAAAATGGCTTACCACTTAGCAGAGTACTGGCCCTTTAAGCACTTATGTTTTGGTCCTAATATAGAAACATGTAGCGCATAATTCCAGTTGTTGAGCTGATGGAGATGAATGACTAAGCTAACAGAGAAATCCTTGACTTAGGTAGTCATGACACCACATTTCCTGTTCTGACTCATTACCTGTTACACACAGGGTAAGTAAGTATAAGGCCGAGGATACTGTAGGAGGAACAAGGGGGATCTAAATATACATCTCAGATCAGCTGGTACTTTTCCTACACTGATGGAAACTGATGGTATCTGTTTTTTCTAACAGTGCTAGCTTACTTAATAGCTCATGGACAGATTTCTTTTTCTAATAGCTGAAGGCGCTTTTCAATAGTAGCCAGGATCCTGCGGGGGGGACATAATATTGGCCATTGACACTGTTAACAGGTCTGTGACACAGGACTCAACCCTCTAATTCCTTTTCAGCAGCTCTAAATGTCCTTGAGCTGGCAAAATGAAAAATACCTGTTATTTCTTCATATCATCTTCTCTCTCCCCAATCCCCCATAGATTCATACATTTACTGTTCACACATGCTCTGCTTATTGTTATTATTATTATTGTAAATATGTGACATTGCAGATTAAAATTTGTAATATATGCTTTAATCTCAACCAGGGGGGCCTTGGTTGAGATTAAAGGAGAAATTAGCTCTGGTGTAGGAAAACAGAGAGGAGGAGGGTTTGGGGAAGGTTGTCGGCTCTGTACTTCAAAGATTTATCATCCATTTACATTCTCCCAAACACAGTCTCAGCACCAGACTCTAAACAAAAAGCAAAGAGTCCTTAAATAAAACCTCACACTGTGCATTCACAATAGAACTTTTCCACTATTAATTACTTTTGATCATGCATGAATTAATGCGTACACTTGGATATGTTTTTATGGGCAAGTTATTTAAAAAGAAAGTTGTAGATTAAAAATCATTAAGGATTATTTATTAGCAGAGTAGAGTAATCAGCCATGTTTATTGATGAGTGTAGTTTATATTTAGAAGAGAGTTCATAAAAAATTGTTGACATGTACACAAGTGATAACTAGGACATATTCAAGCAGGTGAAAGCTTTAGTTTGGGTAAGACGAGGCCTCCATGTGGAATGTTAAATCAAAAATTACATCACCTTTGATACTGGAAGTTAGTTATCTGCATTTTTGAGACTGGTTATCTGTTTTGTTGTTTTGTGTATTTGCCAGAAAATATCTTTCACATACTTTTGCACTCTTAGCCTGCATTCTGTTTTGCTCCAGCTGGCAGATAATGATCAAATAATTAATATTTTAAAGGTTTATCTGCTTCTCGTGGCAGCTTCGTGTACACACACTCAACATTGCCGGACACTTCTTGGCTCGCTGTTTCAGTGCAGAAATGTTTCTCAGTTTTGTTTGTTCTGTAAGCTGAGGCCAGAGATAACAACACTCATAGCAAAGCTTGGAGATGCAACTCAGTGCTGCTTCGGGAGGAGAATGTCAAACACATGGAGCAAACAAGTCATTAAGGTATAATTGATTCAATGCAGCTGCAAGGTCACTGTGGTCAGATCTGAGCTATAATGATAATTATTTGTTATATTTCAAGTTCTATGAATGCAAGTATCAATCTATTCAGCGCTGGATTTAAGTGCTAAGGAGCAAAAATGTGCTATGGGTTTTTCCAGTTCTTTGTGCATTGCATCTCGTACCACTTACACATTTACTGGCAAATCCCAGGGTGTGAGTCAGAGTCCAAGAAATATTTAGTGATAACCAGTCAACCTGTCAACTTTGTCAGTACTCCTGACAAAAGACAGTACCCCCCCCTTTTTTGTCAGGGCTACTGACAAAAGAAAGCGGTTGACTGGTTATAACTAAGTTGACTGGTAGTAGACACAAGATAGTACCCTTTTTAACCCAACCTGTCACAATCACTCATGTTTTTCAGTATGGCAAGAGTTCCCACTGAAATTTAAGAGTTCGGGCCTTTTCACCCTTATAGTTCATTTACTCTTGTTCATTTCAGTTTGTAAACTTGTAGCTTTTCCCGTCATTTGGTTTGTTATCACAAAGAGGAAAATCCAAGTGAACGTCAAGCGAAGCATAAATTAATCGCTCTGGAGTTTGTTTGGAACCGTACCGAGACCACCTCCTCCAAAGGGTCTTGGTGCAGTTGTTTTGGTGTCGAGAACCGCAGTTCTTATAGGTGCTGTTGAGATTGGCTCCAAAAGAATATTTTTTTTAATAATCCGTCCACCTGGGACGTGTTATAAAAGTAGTTGGGTTAAAGGGAGAACACAACGTGCTAACCACTGTAGCTGTTTGGCTGAAATGGATAAAAGTGACTGAAATTAATTTCCTCCGTAATGTGGCTGGGTATTAGAGCTTGGACATTCGGAGGAAGTTTGGAGTTGAGCCGCTGCTCCTTCGCCTCAAATGGAGCCAGGTGAGATGGTTTGGACTGAGTGACTCCTCTTGGAGGTTTGCCAGGTATGCCAAGCTGAGAGGAGACTCTGTGGGTGATCATGGAATACGCTGCCGCAACTACCCAGCACGCTTGCGCACAGTTTTTGAAGGAGCTCGGCTGGCAGGTTGTTCCAAACATCTTGGATAACTAACCGCAGATCTTCTGTGGATGCAGGCTTCCTCACATCCTTCTGCGTCTTCGTGTAATCCCAGACACACTCGATGATGTTGAGATCAGGGCTCTTCCAGTTCTTCTTGTTCTTCTTTACGCTGAAGATGGTTCTTAATGACTTTAGCTGTGTGTTTGGGGTCGTTGTTGACATTTGGGTCCAATAAACAATCATTTATATTTATGAAGGCATTCTTTGTTTGCAGCATTTTTTCACACCTGCCTAAAACTTTTGCACAGTACTGCATACACAGGGCCATTAAATATTAAAGCTAATAATTACCACCATCCTTGCTTGTGTGGCCGATAAACTCCAGAAGTTGTCAACCACGGTGGGTTTAGAGTGGAGAGTTATGGTGAAGTGTCAGCCTGGAGTCCATTTTAACAGTGAGAGAAACCAGAAACTCTGTCAAACATGGGAATCAGAGAGGGGTAACTAAAATGCTGACAGGAACACATCCAAGCCTTGGATGCTGCTGCAAGGAGAACGTGACACCTAATATTTGATGTGTAGAGTTTACAGAATTAATTTTGAATTAGTCTGGCAGTTGACAGAGGCTCAGACATTAGGTCATTTCTTAGTTACAGTGCTGGAATAAAAGAGCTTTAAAAAAGCTATTTTAAAGGATTAATTCCATAAGAATGGCTTATATAAACAGGTAAAGTAAAAGCCTTTTTCCAAATATCCTGTCAGGGTGAAAGTGCTAAAGACTCTCAGACTCTCAGACATCTATCTATCTATCTATCTATCTATCGCCAAGCAAGCACTTGGCAATAGTGGAAAGGAAAAACACTCTTTTAACAGGAAGAAATCTCAGTTAGATCCAGGCTCAGGGAGAGGTGAAGGAACCAGGACAAAACACACTGTGGAAGACAGCCATTGATTATTAATAACTAATGATTAAATGCAACGTGGTGTATAAGAGAGAGTGAAAACAGGTGAGTGAAAAATGGCAAAGCCCCAGCAACCGATGCTTATTGCAGGATAACTAGGGGAGGGTTCAGGGTCACTTGATCCAGCTCTTACTATAAGCGTTATCAAACAGGACAGTTTTAAGCCTAATCTTAAAAGGGGAGGGTGTCTGTCTCTTGAATCCAAATTAGGAGCTTGTTTCACAGAAGAGGGGGCCTGAAAGCTGAAGGCTCTGCCTCCCATTCTACTTATAAATACTCTAGGAAGCACAAGTAAGGCCACAGTCTGAGATCAAAGTGCTCTGTTTGGGTGATATTGTTTTGTGAGGTCTTTAAGATAAGATGGGGCCTGATTATTCAAGACCCTGTTGGTGACATTAATTCTCCAGCTGGACGCCAATAAACAATTGAAAAAAAAAAAAGGCTACAAGAAAATAATGGCTATTGAAAGAGATATCGAAAACTGTTTCAATACAGAATTGTCACAACAAACATGACACTGAATACTTCAAAATATCTGAGCAACTTCAAGTTTCTTAGAACAGCCTTTTTGTGTGGTTGTATTCTATATTGACATACTGAAAGTTCACATGAAACAGATTAATGAAAAAGTACAACCCAAATCACTGCTAATCAATGAAACTCTGTTCTGAGTACAATAAAGGTGAGTGGGATTTTGTTTGTGATGAAGCTGATGTGACTGGGCCGTGATGGTTACTTAGTTGTCAGCAGTATTGATAGGACTATATTTCTAGCAGAAAGTACTTCCAACAAAACCCTTTTACAGTGCGGTCTGTGGATCATCCAGGGGAACAAAGATATTTCTCTGGGAAGGCAAATGGAAGCTGAATTTGAGAAATGCAATTTTTCCAGTACTGTTAGTCTCACTAACAATGTTCCACACTCCTCCTTTGTTCTGGCATAAAGATAGCAATCGTACACAAACTGACACTATTAGCATTAGTAGATGCTATACAACTTGGTTTGTAAAAGAGGGGATTAGTGAAGAGTTTTGACCTCAGTGTCAGAATATTTGTCATGTCAATTGTGTTTTGGCTTGATCCCTGTAGGAGACATGAAACTCTGTATCCAAAGACTGGGGTTTGCATCCAGAAGAAAGAAACACTTTTGTTGTGTTTAAGGAAAGCTGATGGTTTAGATATAAATACAATCAAAAGAGATGAACTGCATTAACACTTTGAGGTCTAAGCAAAAAACTTCACATCTTCAAAACTTTTTTTTTTTCCTCCACTTTTTTTTTTCTTTCTTATGAATACGGGGACTAGTAGTCAAAGAACTGATATGTGAGATAAAGGTTTTTAAATCAAATTCTAGATTTAACAGTGAGCCAATGAAGAGAAGCAAATATAGGGAAACTATGATCTGTTTTTGTAGTCCCTGTTATACTCTCGCTGCAGTGTTTTGGATTAATTGAAGCCTTTTCAGGGAAACTTTTAGAACCTGATAATAATGAATTACAATAGTCCAACCTAGACGTAACAAATGCTGGAACTAGTTTTTCACCATCACTTTGAGACAGGATGTTTCTAATTTTAGAAATATTGTGCAAATGGAAGAAACCAGTCCTACATATTTGTTTAATGTGACCATAAAACCTTTCTCCAGAAAGTATTTGGCTTGTCCAGCTGCAATTTTTTTTGTCAGTTTTGGAGCAGGGACTCCTTTCTTGTGTGACACCCTCTCAGGCCCCGTTTCCACATCTACGTTTTCCCTTAAAAACGTACACTTTCCCCTTCGTTTGCGCCTTTCATTTACACACAAACGGAGATGTCGCCTCTGAAAACGATTCTTTCTAAAAACTCCGGCAAAAGTGGAGATTTTGGAAAACGCCGTTTTCGTGTGGCAGTGTGGACTGCAAAAACGGAGGCTTTTGGAAACAATGACGCATTTTAGTCATGTGATGCAGTCATGTGACCACTTCAACTAAGATGGCGGACGGCGTTGTACAGCAGTTGTTTTGTTTGCTCTCAGTTTTGACGGCCCTATTAAAGATTAATATCAGTGTGTACATGCTCCAGATAGCTTTTCTTCAAAGAAGACGGAATGTAAAGTAAATAAGGAAATAAACGGCAGACGGAAATGACGCAGGTCGAATCGTCTTACGTTTCACGCATGCGCGGTACAGGAACGTAAGCGTTT
>VVHJ01028078.1:0-12523 GCA_015107715.1 Tylochromis polylepis
GGAAATCTTTTTGTAGCCTAAGCCTGCTTTAAATTTCTCAATAACTTTATCCCTGACCTGTCTGGTGTGTTCTTTGGACTTCATGGTGTTGTTGCTCCAAATATTCTCTTAGACAACCTCTGAGGCTGTCACAGAGCAGCTGTATTTGTACTGACATTAGATTACACACAGTTGCACTCTATTTAGTCATTAGCACTCATCAGGCAATGTCTATGGGCAACTGACTGCACTCAGACCAAAGGGGGCTAAATAATTACGCACACCCCACTTTGCAGTTATTTATTTGTAAAAAATGTTTGGAATCATGTCTGATTTTCGTTCCACTTCTCACGTGTACACCACTTTGTATTGGTCTTTCACATGGAATTCCAATAAAATTGATTCATGTTTGTGGCTGTAATGTGACAAAATGTGGAAAAGTTCAAGGGGGCTGAATACTTTTGCAAGCCACTGTATCAGTAAACCTCGGAAAAGCAAGTAGAAATGCAAATGTATCTACCTAAATGAGCATCAGATCTCATCACAAGTGCCCAACACCGCAGTCTGCAGTGACACACACACACACACACACACTTCAACACAGCCCCAAGGGTGTGTGCTGCTGCCCTAATGACATGCTCTGATCCAAGTTGAGCCGTTGCATCTCCTCAGCCTCACTTGGGGATAACGATAGAGCTGCAACAACTGATACTGGACCTCCTCTTTTGCTCACTCTGTTTTTCTCCCTCTCTCATCTTTGTGGAATTAACGTTGTATTGTCTTTAAGCTTTTCTTCTTTTCTGCTTCGTTTCCTTGCTTTTTATGCTCCTTTTTCTGTCTCTCCCATACTTTCCAAACCATTTTAACAGATCCTGAATCC
This sequence comes from Tylochromis polylepis, assembly GCA_015107715.1. Taxonomy (NCBI): domain Eukaryota; kingdom Metazoa; phylum Chordata; class Actinopteri; order Cichliformes; family Cichlidae; genus Tylochromis; species Tylochromis polylepis. The sequence continues at coordinate 860 of VVHJ01028078.1, forward strand.
AGCCAAGACCTACTCTCTCACTTCATTAAGTTACAGTCACACAAAAAATTCCGAAGTGCAGTCACTGCTCGTTTTCCATTGTCTTGTGTGTGGAAGGCTGTGGTTTCTGTGGTTTTTATTTAAAAAGTTCTTCTGCTGGTGTTGCATCACTGAGCTGCATTGCTCAGTGACAGCAAACACAGGCCAAGAATTAAGTTTTTACAAAAGATTTAACCAGCACTTTGCCACACCTTTTGCTTTCTGCATAAGTATATTTCTCTCTCTGTGTCGTTATTTACTATTACTATTATGATTATGATCTAAAAAGCAGTGCTCCAGACAACAACATTAGGACTCACAACAAGTGAAATGTTGTCTGCAAGGCAAAACAGAAGGTGAAATGAAAGAGTGCGCATACATATGATGGGTCTTATGTTTTGCTCTTTTTCACACTCACATTCTCCAGAGGTTAAATGTCACGCTCTAATTGTCTTAATGGACTATCGTGACCTAAAACAAACAGATTTCATGTCAGCTTGGATCAGAGGTGAATGAGCACATGAGAGGTGCAACAAACCAGTAAACAGAAATGTGTTAGACATAGCACATTTCTGATGCAGGGCTAACGCAGACACAACTGGGTCACTAGTGTTTATTGTTAGTGTACCAGGATGATTTCTGAAGTTTTCAAATCTATACTTTTTGCTCAGATGTTGACAAATGCTACAAAAGTGATCACAGTGCAACCCAAGAAGCAACCCAAGAATTTCACCATTTTTCAGTGGTTAAGTCAGTCACCTGATCTCAATAAAAATAAGCATTCTTTTCAGTTTCCATTCACTCTACACATCTATGCAGACACAGTCTGCATCCCTGGCCTATGGACCACCTTGAACTTAAATGGCTGTAAACATATCACCGGGTAATCCGGGCGTTGGCATCCTTCATGCAATGGAGTTCCTGCAGTGGGGTGTGATCCAAACAGAGGGTGAAAGGGCAGCCTACGAGGTAATAGGGAAGGGAGTCAACCCCCCACAAGACTGCCAGCCACTCTTTTTCTGCAGTGCTGTACTAGGCTTCTCGCTCTGACAGCTTCTGGCTGACATACACCAAAGGTTCATCGACCTCCCTTACCTGCTGGGACAAAACAGCCCCCAGCCCTCTTTTCGAGGCATACGTCTGCAGAATAAAAGGGAGGGAGAAGTTAGGAGTGTTGAGCATGGGTTCCCCACAGAGAGCCTTCTTCACCTGCATGAACGCTGCCTCGCTCTTTCCACTGGACCAGCTCTGGGGCACCGTTTCAGGTGAGGTCAGTTAGGGGGCTGGTCAGCTCTGCAAGGTTTGGGACAAACCTACCATAATAACCGGCCAGCTCCAAGAACTGCCTCACCTCTTTCTTGGTCTTGAGATGTGGGCAGGATGTGATAGTTGTTGTTTTGTACCCCAGATACTGCACCTCCCTGCGTCCAACCGCACTCTTCTTCGGGTTGGCCACAAACCCTGCCTGCCTCAGTGACTCCGGGAGTCCGGCCAACCGCTGATATGCTCCGCCCAGGTATCACTATGGATGATGATGTCATCCAGATAGGCGGTGGCATATGCAGCCTACGGATGCAGAACCTGGTCCACGTGGCTGGGTCTTCAACCAAGCTGAACAGAAGTGTGACAAATTGGTACAAACCGTACTGAGTAGAGAAGGCCATCTTGGTCGACTCCAGTGTGGTGAAAAAAGCGAGCGGGGGCGGGGGATAAGCTTTAAACCGCGACACTTTATTCACCTCAACACAAAACACTACAGTAGTGATTGTTGTGAATTTTTATAAATACCGTTAAAGACATATATTTTTTTGAAATATAGCTGGTTGACCCAGTTTTAAACAATTTTTTTTGCACATTGAAATCTGAGACAATGTTTTATTCTGAATATCTCAAAGACTGTTAAAAATAAGAGCCTGAAAGTTTCACTGGTCTTTCTTACCATAAAAATGAATCAGTATCTCCAATTTGGGACAGATACTAAATAATTTTGTTAAATATGTGCATAGTTTTCATTTTGAAGACCTACTCTACCTACTTACTATTTTGAGACCTTCTCACCTGGATCATTCTGATAATTCAGGTATAGTCTCAGTTATAACTAGAATACTCATGTGAAAAATGGTGACTTGTAAAATATTACTATATATCATTGAGAAATTGTCACTAATTGTTTTTTGCAATGTGAAGTTTTCTACCGTGCGCAAATATAGGACTTTATAGGACGGCTTCATATTTTCATCAGTTAGTACTCAGACATGTAATGTATCTGCTCCAAGTTACAGATCCTGATTCATTTTGATGACAAGAAAGACCAGTGAACTTTTAACTTTTAATTTTAGATATTCATATTCAAACACTGGCTCAGATTTCAATGTAAAAAACGGGGGACCTGAAAGTCAGATTAATGGGTCTTTAAAAAAAGAAAAAAAAAATTGATATCGAAAGCTTAACTTTAGCAGTAATCATTATATGTGCCCAGATTTTGGATCATAAAAGTTTTAGGTACATCGGAGATGGTTTGACAGAAAATGTTCTAAAAATCTGATGATTTGAAATGGACCATTTATGTGGTGCACATACTTAACAAAATTATTTTCTGAGTTATACTACCATCTAGAAATTAAATAATTTTGTTCTATTTGGATTATTTGGATATACTGGTATATTTGTTTTTGTGGTAAACCTTGTCATATTTGCTCAAACCAGCATGTTAAAAAAGATTCAACGTGCTTTATTTTACACTGTTTTGAAATTCAACAATATAATATTCAGAAATTGTACCTAACTGTCTTTTGCAATTTAATTAAGAGAGCAGTGGAGCAGCAGTTGGTGTGGGATTGTTATACTAGGAGCACGGTTAGTGCTCTGGCTCGTGCGACCATGTTCTCGGTTATTCTCCTGTTGGAATGGTTAAGGTGTTTTTGTTGGCTGGTAGAGGGGACTGTACTCATTGTGGCATCTCTTGTTTCCAGGTGGTTAGCGGAAACGTGTGGAGGGAGCAGCGCACAATTGTACAGAAGCACTGAGGAGGACGAACCATTACCACATATCACAGCGCAGGGACAAGGAACGCACGCACTGTGGATTGTTGACACTGTTTATTACTTTCTTCATTATAAATAAACGCACTTTCTCCATCCAGTAAGTCCTGCATTTGGGTCCTCCTTCAACCAACCCTGACAATTACACTTCATATAATATATGAAGCTAAAATTTCACAGCACCCGTTTTATCTGTTTGAACTTTGGACCATAAAAATGTTATGCAAATTGGAGATGGCTGACCAGGAGTTTTAAAAAAATAGTTTTAGTCCTGACAGTTTTTGCAAGTAGAATTACATCTGAATGCACTTTTGCACCAAACACATTTGCACACTGAGAAACTCTATAACGTCTTTATTGGTTCCTCTTGTGTGGGTTTTAAAAATAGAAATTAATAAATACATGAAATTTATCATTATTGTTTCTATTATTACTCAAAGTACATTTGTAATATAGCATTGCCAGAGCTGACAGGCAGGAAAGTGGGAGAAATTAGGAGTGCAAAAGTACAAAAGCAGAATGGGGCACTAACTGATGCACCTGTATGAAAAAGCATTCAAAAAATACAAAGCACCTGGATGAGAAGAATACTAGATATACAAATCAACAATGTGATCGTGTGTTTTGCTGTGTAAGTATTTGGACATCGTCTATAAAGTAATGATATCCCTGCATTAGGATTCTTGGACTATGTCATGGTTCACTTTATCCCCGCATACAGGCAGAAACTAAAACTTTCTAAACCTGTATTGAAGACATCCAGGTACTGGATTAATGATGGTGTAAAGAATCTGCAGGCATGTCTGGACTACACTGACTGGGAAGTTTTCAGGACTGCTACCAACAGTTTGGACAAGTATACAGGCTGTGATGTCCTACATCAGCTTCTGTGAGGACAGCTGCATCATGCATCACCATCACACACCAGGGTGAGTTATAATACTGACGAGCTCTGCTTCACAGCTAAGCTAACGAGGAGGCTAGGGCTGGAAAAGGAGAAAGCGTTTCGGAGTCCGGACAGAAACGGCTCAGAAACCAACACCTAATGACATAAGAAGAGTTTCTTTCCCCAGGCTGTCGGACTACTTAACAACTTCCCCTCAGCTCATTTCACGTGTTCCAATAAGACACCTACTTACTCAGGCTATAGAATTTTACTGGATTGAGGAAAAACACTTTACACTATACACAGTGAGTCGCAGCAAGAGGAAATCCTGTACGTTTCTCTGATGGCTTTTTTTTTAAAAAGTATAGTATTTAACACCCTTGGTGTGAGAAAGATCTTATTGGCCAGGGCAAAAGAAACTGAAAGCCATGTGTGTATAAGTGGGATTTCAGAAAAAGGTGCAAGTCTAAAAAGAAACTCTAGCTCGGGGTATGAGTTAATGCCTTGTGGTTATCTCAGTAAAACATAGATGACTTATCATAGCTGTTGTTCCTTCACATCCTGATGATTATTGTAGTTGATTTTCATTTCACTATCAAGTGTTCTTTATAAATATGATGTTCTGAAAGGAGAAAAAACAAAACTAGAAATGCCCTCAGAAAACCAGTTTCTTTATAAATGCTTGGAGAAACTGAATTGAAATTTTGTTGAAGCTATAACATATAAATGATAGATGTAGCTTCTGGGTCTTAAAGTAAATTAAACCTGCATTTTTTGATGGCCACCAGGGAATGGTAAATGGACTGGTTCTTATATAGCGCTTTTCTACTCTTTTCCAACCACAAGTCAAACACAAGGGGTCGACTTGTGGTTGGAAAAGACTTACATTGGGAGTCCATGAGAATACTGCTATTGACCCCATCTCTGTTAACACTTTCCTGATGAGTGTATAGGCCCAGTCACTCATTTGGGTACTACTGATTGAAATCCACTTTGTGAAATTTGGTTATCTAGAGGTGTGCTCATATATCCAGGTATGCTCACTGGCCTATAACTTATGATTGATAAGTTGTTGCCTCATGCGTGTGCTCTGACGGTGACATTAACCCCTCTGTTGTTACAGAGGCTTTCAGAACACCAAGATGATTAGGAGGCTTCAAAACCAGTGGGTGATGTCATAGTTGCAAAATCCATCTTTTTTGGCCACGTTCATCTTGTCTATGGTTGAAGCCAAAGGCAGAAGACTTCGATTAATCACGCTGTGTGGTTATTATTATCACATTGTGATAATAAAAGTAAAAACATAATGCACTATTACTGTTAAATACTGATTATAGACAGAGTGATGAATAGAACCACTGGATTATATAGAAATGTGGGTCTTTGAGAGTTTCCTGAATGTATGATACTGGCTCCAACCAGAGAGAGTTTGAGGCTACCAGTCATTCACTAAACACTGCTTTTTATTTCAGTCTTTTGATTTAAAATTATTTACTCCAGGTGAATGCTGCAGTTTGTGCCTTAGGGGCAGTCGGGAGCTACTGATTATGGACAAGCATCAGCTAACAGAGTATGTGAACTCTGGGCTTTCCAGCTCATTAATATCTCAGAGTGTGACAGGACTCAGAAGCATGCAGTGAAAGGCTTCCGACCAGCTCCAGGAAGCTGGAGAAACATACTTAAGCAGGAATTATTATGGCATGTAACCACTGATCTTGACCTAAGGTTTTACATTGCAAAAACATGGATACTTTCTGTCTTCTGTGATAGAAATCCACCACAGTGATAATTATGAAATATACTTTGGAAAACAGCATATTTTGTCTGTTTCCCTCTGCCCATCGCCCTCATTTCCTGCTGTGTGTTCTGCTTGCCTGGTAAGTTCATGCGTTTTGCCAGTTTGTTTTGTATTCCTGGATCCCAGGAATAAAGCTGAGGTTTAAGTTCAGTCCTACCTGCTTGTCTGCATTTTGGGTCTAATCCTGCCCCACTTCACACAGCAATCTATGACAGAAGATCGTGACCACCCAGCACCTCTCAACCAATCTATGGAGTTCAGAAAGGACATGATTTACGCCGTATATTATGCACAGAGTGGTGGGAGTTCCCTGTGAAGGAGTATGGGGAGGCGGTGACTCACCGGCTGTAGAGGCTAATCTCCAGTCTTCCGTGGCTCCTGGAGTCGCTACACCCTCTGATTCAGGATTTCCTCCTTACCACCCTGCATATCCACCCACAGCAGCACCCGCAGGCCGGCCCACCAGAGAATCCGTTGCTCGTCCTGCCAGCTCCCTCCTCCCAGAGGAAGCGGTGCTCTGTGCCGCTGCCTGATTGTTCCCCTGCCACAGTCAGTTCTTCTGTCCGAGCCTGCCTACACGGGGCTTCCTGAGCCTGCACTACCTATGAGTAGTGCTGCCTCATCGCAGCCTGTAATTTGTATGTCAACCTGTTTTAACTCTGTGAACTCAATGCATATGCCTATGGGAAGAATTAAGAGTGAGACTGTGAGCTGTGCCACTGAGTTGGACAATAACAGAACTGTTAAGTTGTCTCAGTTTGAGTGTTTAAAAACTGTTCTGTTTCCTCCAGGGACTGCCAGTGTTTCCAAACACTGTTCATGATACCAACCTGCTGGTTGTGAGGCTGTGGTCCCTCTCAATGACTGCTTTGCTTCCCAGCCGAATTATTTAGAGACTATCAGTCATTTGCGCTGCCTAGTGACTGTCTTGTGTTTCATCCTGCTCTGTCATCTGAAATTCCTAGTCTTCCACAGTCAGTGACTGCTTTTTCTGTCCCCCAGCTAGCAAGTGTTAAGGGCAATAAGGTGCCATCCCCTGTCTTTAAGCTGGCTACAAAACTGGAACTGAATACTTCGGAGCTGGCTGACCAGGTTGATTTTCGTGTTCCATGGCCATGTCTGTCTGAATCTATTCATTATGCTTCTGATCCAGTTTTGTTAGAGACTGTTCGTGCTGCTTCTCGGGCTGCATCCCAAAAGACTGTTCTTTGTGTTGTTCCATCTGCTCCTGTGACTGATCCTGAGCTTCTCTCTCCCCTGCCTGTTCCTGCTTCCAGGGTGGCTCAGGCCCAGCCTTCCCCTGCACCCGTTATAGTTCCCTGGGTGAGGGTAGCTTGGGTCCAGCACTGTCCCATATCTCTGGGTGAGGGCAGCTGTGAACCTGCCGACTCCTGCACCCGTGCCAGTTCCTCAGGTGGGAGCGGCAGAGGTCCCACCTGTGGTTCCTGCACATACACCGGTTTGCAGGGTAAGGACAGCCGGGACCCAGTTTGTCCCTGCGCCTGTATCGGTTCCTTGGGTGGGGACGGCTGGTGTCCTGCCAGTCCCCACCCATACCCACTCCCCAGAGGAGAATAACTAAGCTTTAGTCACAGTCGCAAGCAGAGCCTGCTGCAAGCCCTGCGCAACCTCAGCCAGAATGTCCTTTGCCCACTGGGGGTTCTAGTTCATGACAATAATAAAACTCTGTATCGAATTATGGCCTGATTCTATTGGCCAGGTATTCAGGGGAATATGTGCCAGTGGTGTGGTGCCTCCTTGGAATGCCAGTTAGAATAGAATAGAATATCCCTTTATTGTCATTGTACATGTACAACAAAATTGTAAGTGATCCACACCAACTGTGCCGGAATAAAGTATAAATAGTAGACAGCAGGAACATGTACAATCAAGAGGGATATATACAAAACAACAGAAATATATACAAAATTATGAGAAAGTCACACATTAGAGAACAAGTTGCAAAGTGCTTGGAAGTAGTACAAAGAAAAGACTTGGTCTGAATAGAGACTGCAGAGAGAGGTGGTCAGATTGCTCTAGGTGGGGGAGGCATGTTGCTCTGTAGGCCTGCCTGATGTTACAGCATACATGGTCCAGTGTTCTGTCCCCCCTGGTAGGACACTTAACATGCTGGTGGAGTCCTGAGCCAACATTAGCATTGGGGCAGATGTAAACAATGGTGACTATGGCCTCTAAGTCCGGTGAGCAGTGACTTTCAATAACTCTGCTGTTATGGCACCAGTCCTGAAGCACATAAGCACAGAGCCCACTGCCTCTTCCCTTACCAGAGTCTTTGTTGTGGTCCTGGTGGTGAAGGGACTGGCCCAGTAACTCCACTGAGGCATCGGGGATGTTTGGATGGAGCCAGGATTCAGTTACAATCAGTAGACAACACTGCCGGACAAAGCAGTTGTAGTAAATCACTGATTGTAGCTACTCTGTTTTGTTTGCAAGTGATCTGGCGTTGGTGACGAAGATGGATGGAAAGGGGGGTTTGTGTTGTTGTTTTCACAGCTGGCCATGATAGCCAGCTCTGCATCCCTGTTTTTTTCCTCTCCCTGCAGCGTCTGCATTGCTTGCTGCACCCGTCAATAATCCACAGAATGCCCAGTGGTCTCGCAATTACCGGTTGGATATTGTTGGTCCAATCCGAAGTAAAGTCCAAACCCTGCTCTGAGGTATAGCAGGACAAACAGATAGATGAGTCTACTGCCACCTTAAAGGCCTGAGAGATAAACTGATCATATTTAAGACTGAAGCATTAAATAATGGCAGGACTTCCTTCAGCAATCATGAAGCTATTGGATCTAATAGACAAATTGATGGTTTGAAGGAAGTGATTATTGAAGTTAACTCAGAGACATCAATCAGAGCGAAAGAAAAAGATACATCTGTGAGATGGTTGAGTGATTTTTTCTTTAATTATTAAAATTTTATTTATTAAGAAATTCATGCAGTCATTAATAGCGTCAAATAAAGTGTCTGTGTATCAGGAATGGACAGGAATCTGAATATAGAGATCTTGTAAAAGCCTTCAGCGACCAGAGCCACAAAACTACCTCATGTTGAATACCTCTAAGACAATGGAAATTATAGCAGATTTCTCTCCAGCCTGTGAAAGTTTGTGGTGTGGCCATACTGGTGGTAACGAAATATAAATATCTAGGTTTACACCTAGATAACAAACTAGACCGGTCCCTGAATACAGACTACAGACAAACTATACAAAAAGGGTCAAAGTCGCCTCTTGACATCTGCAGTAAAATGTTGAAGATGTCCCATCAGTTTGTGGTGCAAGTGGGCTTTTCTATGATGCAGTCTGTTGGAGAGGCAGCATCAGAAACAATGCAAGGAGACTGGACAAGCTAGTGAGGAAAGCTGGCTCTGTAATTAGACTGGACAAGCCTGGGGAGGTGGTGAAAAGATGTACAAGTTCAAGACTTTAAAATCCATCCTGAATAACTCTGATCACTGACTTTATAACATCTTTATGGAACCAAAAACATTAGTACTGGAATCTTGGTGATTTAGGTAACTTACATTTTAAAACACTTTCCCATATTGGGGAGACCAATGGACATTCCCACAAAGCATCCAACAGAGTACCTTTTGCTTCTTGGCTTTTCCAACACAACTCATCTTTACTAATGCCCATTTTATGAAGCCGTGTTGGTGTGTAGTAGTACCTGTTGAGAATTTTATATTGGATAAATTTACCTCTAGCGTCCCTGATATAAAGTCCATTTTCAGAAATAAATGAATCCCACGTTCCCTCATCAAAAGTACAATCCAGATCTCTTCCCAAAGTATTTTACTTTACTTTTACATGTATTGTTTTTAACCCAATGACATAAACAATACCATTTTGAAGCCTTCATGAGTAGTAGTAGTAGGAAAGTCATTATTTTTCTAATGAGAAAACTTATTTTATCTTTCAAACAATCTCTAATTTCTAAATATCACCAGAGATGTCCAGATCCTTCCAAATTAAACTTTTCTGTAAGATCATTATAAGACATGAACGTGTTCTCTTCGTATAAATGACTTGTTGTCCTTTTACCTTTTTTCTGCCATTGTGGCCAATAAATTGTTTACCTATTTTAATTTTCAGGTTGTGCCACAGGGGTGCATATTTTTGGAAGTATGGTAAAAGATTACAGCTCTTCTGAACCTCTTGCCATACCATTTTTGAAAACTTCAAAATAGGGTTATTTACCTTATTCCCTTCATTGTCTGGTTTTTGAGCTAACACCTCAATAGGAGTGAACGGAGAGGCTAGTTCATGTTCAATAAGACCTCAGTCCAAGTTCACATTTGTTGCTGCCCAGTGTTTACACAGCTTAGACACTTCAAATGAGATGTTTTAATCCTAGTCAGTAGTTTTCCAACATTATCAGTCATAATTTCATCAACATGTGGATTAAGTATTATTCCTAAACATTTAATCCCTTTTTGGAGCCATTTAAAATTGAAAACTGATAGTGAATTAGCAGTGCAAGTTTGAGATACTGGCATTGCCTCCGACTTATGCCAGTTAATTTTGTAACCTGATAATTTAGAGAATTCATCAGTAACATTTAGCCATTTCATTATGGAGTTGGTAGGGTCCTGGCACATCACCAAAATGTCATCTGCAAACAGAAATTATTTGTGTTCTCTCCCTCCTCCACTCACACCCATGATGCTTGAATCTTACCTCATTTTAATAGCCAAAGGTTTCAAAAAAATGTTGTACAGGAGCGGGCTAAAATTGCAACCCCGACGAGTAGACCTGGAAATATTAAAAAATACAACAATCAACAATACAACAATCCAGTGGTGAGAGCAGAGGCTTTCGGTGATGAGAATGTGAATAAAATGTGTATTCCCTTTCCAAAGGAAGTATAAGTCTCCAGATATCGACCACCCCAGTTTCCTCTTTAAGGTTGGCTGCCGCAGATTGATTTTTTGCACTAAAGCTTACACTTGTTCCACTCCTATCCACATACTCATCTGGAACCTGGTTAAAATCTCCTCCCAGCACAATCTGGCTGTCAAAGTTACCCAGTATCCTAATAATACTGGGAACACAATTAGAGTCTTCCCTGTTTGGGGCATATTTATTACATAGTATTACTTTTACACCATTTATAAGTACATAGACATATTACCCGTCCTTCAGTATCTTTAAACTCTTGCAGTAACACAAAGTTGAGTTTCTCATTGATAAGTATCAGAACTCCACGACTTTTCCTGGACGCAGAGTTATGAAACACCTTCCCAACCCAATCTTGTTTCATTTTCAGGGCGTCAGTTTCACCTTAAAAATGTGTTTCTTGTACAAATGCTATATCTGTGTTATGGGACTTAAGATAACTAAGAATTTTTTCCTTTTAACTGGTGTACTACAGCCATTATTATTCTACGTCACAATATTAATACCTGATTTACCCATTATTGTCTAAGAATATACAGTCATGGCCAAAAGTTTTGAGAATCACATAAATATTGGAAATTGGAAAAGTTGCTGCTTAAGTTTTTATAATAGCAATTTGCATACACTCCAGAATGTTATGAAGAGTGATCAGATGAATTGCATAGTCCTTCTTTGCCATGAAAATTAACTTAATCCCAAAAAAACCTTTCCACTGCATTTCATTGCTGTCATTAAAGGACCTGCTGAGACCATTTCAGTAATCGTCTTGTTAACTCAGGTGAGAATGTTGACGAGCACAAGGCTGGAGATCATTATGTCAGGCTGATTGGGTTAGAATGGCAGACCTGACATGTGAAAAGGAGGGTGATGCTTGAAATCATTGTTCTTCCATTGTTAACCATGGTGACCTGCAAAGAAACGCGTGCAGCCATCATTGCGTTACATAAAAATGGCTTCACAGGCAAGGATATTGTGGCTACTAAGATTGCACCTAAATCAACAATTT
>VVHJ01028088.1:0-10338 GCA_015107715.1 Tylochromis polylepis
TAACGCCCACTCACATCCTGGGCCGTTTGACCTCAGGTAATCACATGATAGAATGGGGATAGGTCTCACAATGGGTTCACGTGAAACCTTGGCTGATTGAGACCCACACCCGTTTTCACACCTGGACTCGTGTGATTAGGTAGAGGATCAACAGGGGGTCCATGACCCTCCTGGGAGACACTCCCACAAGGCTTTAAATTCTGGGACTCTCCACCATTTGCTCTTAGAACTGAAGAAGCTTCTCGGATGAGAGGTGAAACGTTTTCAAGAAACTTAGAGAAGTCCAGACGCTTTTCTTTCCAAGCTCCTTAGGCCAATATGTTTGGTTTTCAGCAGAAATGGTGGTGTGCATTACAGCCAAACATCTCCACTCCACAAGGACGTTTTTCAAGAAGTCCTGAAAAAGCCATACTTGTTCAGCCTTTTCGATTGTACTACAGTATTATGAACTGTTAACATTTAACAGGCCTCGGTTAGTGCTAACTGAGGCCTGTAGAGTCTGAGACATGGCTCTCGGAGATTTTGCAATTTCACGAGCATTGTGCGGTGCGGTCTGAGGTGTGTGTGTCGAAGAAAATGTGACATCTTCCCAGGCATGCTGTTAACACATACCTGAACCAACAAATTGCCAAAACGTCTGCTTTTATCGAGGTGATCACGCTTTCCAGTGATCAGTTAATTAGTACATTTGCTGCTAAGCACCTGGCTGCTTCTTGCTCTCTTAATTCCTGTGGAAGCAGTGAGGGGGCACTTACTTCTTTAACAGGGCTACATAGGGCTGCATGAAAACTTTTTTTTTCACAACTGTGTATATTTAATGTCAAATCAAGTGTTGTGTCTCAGACTGCACATTTCTGCACTAACACTTGGCACTCTGAATGCATAGGAACAGTGACATTCAAAAGTCCAGGCACATGCATTGCACCAGGTCAATCCACAGTCTATTAGTAAAAGTTTCCAAATGAAACACAAGTAAAGGCTTTTAACAGCTGTCTTAAATATGGAAGGTCTTTTTTATTTGTATTTTATAGTCTACTGAACAAAGGACAACTACTATTTGACACGAGGTGACAATCATAACAATTATGTAATGCACTCAAGCTTTCATTCCACTTAAAGAGGCTAAAAAGTATGGCTGATGAAAAGATCTTAGTGGACTGAACTGTCTTTATGTGAAACACAAACAGAAATGTCATAATTACATCATGTTTTCATCTTTGTTTTTTTTAGCGGTTTGAGGTTTGGCTCCTCTTTTTACAGCTAGTAAGAGCAGACTGTAGAATAACTGCCACCAACAGTTTATCAGTGAAACACAATATTTGCAGTAATTTATTGGATGAAGAGGCCACATCACTTCTGTGTATTAACTCGGCCGTTAATGTTATTAGCAACACAAGTGCTTTTTATGCAGCGTTAAATGTTCACTGCAAGAAAATCCTCTTGTTGCTTTCTTAGTTGTTTCAGACTTTGATGCTGTAATTGTTATTTGCTGAGTGCGCTCTTTCTGCACTCATACTTTTAGAATGAGGGATTACACTAGCCTGCAGTTATGCAGCTCGGATGTAAAGTGTTTGCTTTAAATCATGTTTTTCACCTAAAGTAAGTTTTAGAAAAGAGTTTTCTCATAAAGAAAATTGTGTCACTCTTTCAGAGCGTCACTGAATAGCTTGTCTGGTTAGAGTAACCAGATAAGCCTTTTCATAGTCCCAGCTCTTGCTAACATCCTTTTAAGAACTTCTGTGCTTACAAGGAAGAAAACATTCTGTTTGAAGTTTTAGTGACCAAACAGGCTTTGGTTGTATGCAGGTAAACAGTCTGTGTGGAGTGAAAAGGGGATTGCACTTACTGAAATGCAATATTGAAACCAATGGTTATTGCCTGAAGACAGACCATCTTTAGATAAGCTTTTCAAACAGGTTGCTTCTGCTTTGGTTAGCATAATTTCGTGTGTGCAGAGCGCTGAAATACTTACGGATTTTGATAGAAACAGGGCTTATGGCTGGGGCTGAACGTTTAACACTGTACAGAATTCTGTTTCTTCATATATTACCTGCCCCTCGTTTAAATGGGACAAGTTTGGAGTGCCAGACCCATAAAAGGAAAAATCCAACTTGAAACGGTACCAAAAATCCATCACACTGGAACGATGACACACACACTCCAAGCAATATAAATAACTATGAATACCACTCTCTGTGTCTGTGACACAGTAGAAGCATCATAAAATAGATTTCATCTCACTGTGTGGCACATGAGCGTTCATCTTGGCTTACTGCACTTTAAATGGTGCCGTGTTTAGCTCTATGGACATATGTAGGGCACATTCTTTGAGAGCCACATACCTCCTGCATTTAAAAGATGCCACAGTTTAATTTGGATGAATGATTGAGCAGATGCCCAGTTTGTATATCTACAGACTCCTGTCTTCTATTAATGAAAGCTTCTGGTCTACTAAAGCCAAGCTGGCTGAGTGATCACCAAATGTGTCAGAAATTTGGACAGCCTGCCTGCTTAACCTTATGAAGTGCTGCCAGACTTAAAGTCGTGTTCCATGACCATAAATTCTTTTAGATATATAGGGGTCAGTTTGTGAATGCAGTTGTCATGTTGGGGTGATGTATAAATCATTTAAAACATTACTTTCACTGCCTGAATGAGTAGAGATAACAAGGAGCAGACTACTTACTGTTATAAAATCATTCTTCTACATGGAAGGCAAGCTAAATGTTATTAGAGTTAAGTAGGGCTGCACGATTAATCCAGTTTTAATCTCGATCATGAGTTTGGTTTCCCGCAATTAAATTAACATCATTGATTGATAATGAAAATATGTGCTCTGGCAATAAAATGCTGTTTCCTGCACTGTACAGCATGGTTTCCTGGACATGGTCTGGATCGGTAATAGTACATTCAATGAGAAATGTACAGAACCGTCGATAACCACTAAAGTTAAAATAAAATTTCTGGAACAGCCGAAGGTGAAGCGCGTGTCACTAGAAACAGATTATCATCCGTTGTTTGGAAATACTTTGGATTTTTAGTGATTTAGTCCTGTATTACTGGGTCTGTGCTCCAACGCAACACAACTAACTTATTCAAAACGCATCTATAACTGCTGTATAATGAATGTATCGACAAACAGCATGGTGATAACCAATGGGAATCATCCAGCACAGACTCAGAAGTCCATAAAAAAAAAGCAGGCCTGTGCAGCGCATCTGCTCATCCATCAATCAAATTCCATTTGGCCAAAAATATGTGTCCACTAAGCACAGTGAGTAACTAAGGCTAAAGGAAAATGGTCAACTTAATGGGCAACTTAATGAAAGTGGCAAAACCTGCGCTATAGGCAACGTATCACAAGAGAAATTGAGTTTTATTATATGGGTTTTATTCACACCTGTCATGCAGGTAACAAGAATGGAGTGAAAAAAAAAGTGCTGCAAGGCTCTAAAGGCTTAACTGACAAGTGCTTTTCAGTGGGGCAGATACAAGCTCAGGACCAACAAAAATGGTTGCTGGGGCACTCTGTGTTTTTACAAAATAATATAACAAGTTTATTCTAGGAGCAGTATAAGATGAACAAGTGCGTAATTGCTCTAAGAGTCAACCCTGATGAAGAATAGATTTGTTGGTTTATATTCTTTCCTTCTAGGAAATGTACTCGGGTCAGATGAATAAGGCGTTTGGATACAAACACCTCATTTGTATGCAGAGATGTTTTAATTAACAGGAATGTAGCACAAGACAAAGGTGAAAGCATCGCCCTGCGGATTACATTTTGTGTTAGCTTTGTTAAAAAAAGAAATTATATGTATATTTTTCTTCTAAGATATGCACTAAATTTAGGTAAATAAAGGAGGACTAATTTTATTTTAAACATTAGCAGGAATGCAGCACAGCAGGGACATGAAGGCAGTGTTAAGCTTACATGACAGTGCAATAAAAACATTTTGGGCCGTAAAATCAGTGAATAATAACAACAAAAAATGGTGATATTTAAAATAATGGTGATAATAATGTTGGCCATAGTCGTGCAGCCCTAGACTGATTTTTCTTTTCTTTAAATTCGATCTAAATATTTCAGGAGATTTCTGATATGAATGAAATTTCTTTGCAAATACAAACCAATTGTCTCTTTAAGATAACGTTGCAGCTTTCCCAGTTTTCATTTGCATGCATAAAAAAGGTTCTACAACAAGGCAATGACACAGGTGCAATGTGATGTCAATACGACTCTTAATATTACACACCGCACACACAGCAGGTCTTGCTGCCCCACTGCAACCTGAATTTGTTCTGCTATTTTTGTTCATTTTGTTGGGTGAGCATGAAGCTCACTGCTTTTTTCCCCCCCTCACTTTTCAAAAACCCATACAAACTGACAGTCTTTCCGCCGCAATATAAATTATTCTCTTACGGAGGGAACCAAGTCAAAATGATTTGTCCTGTCCTTTGTCAGACAGGAAGCTTAGCTCCGCTTACTTCTCACACAAGATAATGTCCATAACACTCACACCTGCATACACACGTGCATATCATGGTTGTCCACTTTTTATAATTAACACTGTAAATCCTGTTCCTTTTTTTTCATAGCAAACAGTTTTTGCACACTCATTACCGCGATAACAGAAAACCAGCAACACTGTCCATTGTCAGCGTGAAAGAGGAAAAAGGTTCTCCACTTGTCCGTTGCACTGAAAAACAGCTTAAAAATGTAAATGAGGGATTATTGAAATTGCCACATTCTCAGACAGTAGAAACTCTGTGAGCATCAGCACAAGCAACGTGTAAGATACAGCCAGGCTCTCATCTACAGGCAAGACCAAGAGGACAGACAGAGAGAGAGACGGAGAAACAGAGAGATAACGCACAGATATGACCACCAATTCATACTTCGACATGGCCCCAGGACTGCAGAAACCTGTGAGATAGCAGAGGTGGAGAGCCCCTCTGGGGTGTTCACTGTATGGTAAATGAACTGCTAAGACACATCTGAAGTGATGCAAAATGGAGTGATTTATTGGGTCAGGTCCACTGAAGTATGTAATGCTACATTCCCGACACACCTCTATCACTGACAGGGAGATTAGCAGGGCCTTTTTCTTGGGGATATGCTCATCTTTAAAGGAGATAACACTGGTTAGAACTCGAGGCCTTGTTCTAGCAGCGCTGGAGAAGCCACGAGTGCTGTGTCCATGTCGACGATGGTTTGAAAAGCAAGGAAGAGCTATTTGTTCCAGGCAGTCATGGTAAAAATGAGAAAGAAGAAGCAGAGAAGAGAAACTCATGATGGCTCTTCTGCACAGAGAAACTGTATTCAGGGTAGAAGGGATAAAGAAAGGGAGGGGAGAGTGGTAAAAACTGCAACATGCTTGGCACTCGTGCTGTTTTTCTTCTGCTGAAAAGCTGCTCTTGGGTGGTGCCTCCTCTGCCAGGGAAGGAATAAAAGCAGTAAGAAAATAACTGGGAGTGACATTCAGTCCTCCTCAGGTCACATTGTGCAGCACCATGCATGTTGCCAAGGGGGAAGAAGAGAAGCTGCTGAGGGGAGGTCGATCGAATCTCACCCTCCATCACAACTCTCGCCGGCTGATGGTCCACAGGAAGAAAGATAGGAAGGTGACTGGCCCACACTGGTGGGGTTAAATAGTCCAGCGCCTCTTCTTTAGACAAAAGAAAATGGGTTAGAGGAGGGGAGTGGGAGAAAAGGGAGTGGAGGGTTTGATCGACATTAAGTCGTAAAGGGTGGAGAGTGAGTGAGGAGAACAGAGGGAGAGGGAGAGAGAGAGAGAATTTTTTAAAAAGCCACCAACCAATGGATTAGAACACCTCTGACCACACTACATTCCTGGAAAGTAAAGAGGAACATTATGCAGCAAAGAGGATTACACTTGTGGGAATTGGACATGAGCTGAGTATCAGGGAAAAAAAAAAAAAAAGGGCACATGGGAGAAACAGCAAAAGTGGTTTTGCATCTCCTGTCTTCTGCAGTCCTTTTTTGTCACAGGGGTGAAATAGGATCTGAGAGAATTACAGTATCGCACAGATTCAGAGGATCCCTTCTCAATTTGTGCCCGGAGTTTCAAAAGTAGACAGGAGTTACATTTAAAGAGACAAATCACTGCTTGACTGCAAATGCTTCAGCCTCAGGAATTTCAGCCCCTCCCCTTCCTGCCTAACCATCTATCATTCAGGCAACCTCTCCTCCGGCACTGAGCTAACAACAGCTATTGTTAAGTGACAGGAAGATGATACAACTAGCTCCGACTGTTTCTGCACGCTTCATATCATCTGAGCATTTCTCGACCGAGGAATACAAAAATCTAAACTGAGAGGTTACGCAAGCAGCCACATTGCCAACTCTGCAGAAAAAAGACAGAAGCATTTGTAGCTGAACTTTTCTTTAAATAGGCACGATGAACAGGCACTGGAACAAGAAACAAACATTCAGTTTGTCTTCCTTTGAAGACAAAAAAAAGGCATGGAGCTGTTTTCATTGGAATTAGAGGTGTAGAGACATATCATTACAGATAATAATCACAATATTTTAAACATTATAGAGACTGCATCTCTAATAAGGTTGTATGTAATCCAGCAGCGGTAACTATGTGGTGGACAGGAACATAGCGGGTGGCTCCAGTCATAAAATGGATAAAAACAAAGAAGAACAAACCCACGAACAAATTAGCTGCTTAGCTACTACCTCAGGGTGTAGGTGCCTGTACTGCACCCACTGGCCACTTTATTAGGTACACCTTCCTAGTACCCAGTTGGATGACCTGTTGCTTTCAGAACTGTCTTAATTCTTCATGGCAGAGATTCAAAAAGGTGCTGGAAACATCAGGTCCATGTTAACATGATAGCATCGCACAGTTGCTGCGTATCTGTCGGCTGCGCATTCATGATATGAATCTCTTGTTCACATCATAAAAGGACTGCATTGAATTGAGAGTTGGCGACAGTGGAGGTCATTCGAGTACAGTGAACTCATTGTCATGTTCAAGAAACCAATTTGAGATGATTTGAGTTTTTTGACAAATCATTATTGTGAATCATTATTGTGTGCCCATCTTGTGATGCTTGGAAATAGGCATCAGCAGATGAATACACTATGGTCATAAAGGGATGGATGTAGTCAGCAACAATACTCAGGTAGGCTGAGGATCACGATGTAACAACAAAATATCCCTCAGACCATTACATCCGCAGCCTGAACCAGTGATACAGCGTGGGATCCATGCTTTCATGTTGGCAAATTCTGACCCAATTACCTGAACGTCCCAGCAGAAATCAAGACCAAGCAATGTTTTTTCAGTCTTCTCATGTCCAAATTTGGTGAGCCTGTGTGAATTGTACCCTCCGTTCCAAACCTTTAGCTAAGTGACACCCGGTGTGGCCTTCTGCTGCTGTAGCTCATTTGCTACAAGGTTAGATGCTCTTCTCGTCTGTCTTTCTTTCCCATTCTGATCCTCGGTTTGAACTTCAGCGGTTATCGTGACCATGTCTGCATACCTACCTAAATGAAATAAGCCGCTGCCATATGATTAGCTGATTAGATATTCGCATTAACTAGCAGCTGAACAGGTGTACCTAAAGTTGATGGTGAGTGGGTAAAAGTTAAACTTAGTGGGCGATACAGTGGATTTACCTGAAAAGCCCCCAACGGTAGGAATTTTAAATGAGTATTTATGCAAATGGTATTGAGTAAAACAAAATAACCATAAAGAATCAGGAGGTCGAGCTGATCAGTGAATGATCCTTTAGCAGCCACTGTGATTTCAAGGCTCATTCTCTGCTGTCTCCGTGTGATAACGTTCTGCCATTCTCCATGCACTGTTAATTGTAATAGGACAGTTCTGCAAGCCACCATCTGGCTGTTTTATTGTGTGATATGATATCATGTCTTCAGTCATATGTGTTCAACCTGTGCTGCATCATTTTTAATGGAAAAATATACCTTTATCATTACAATGAATATCAGAAGGAAATGTTAGGAGGAGATGATTTCTAATCACTTTTACTTCGAACTCACAGGAGTTAACTGAGGTCAAACATTACTTCTTGCCTCTTTAATGACCTTAAAGAGAACACAGATAAAAGGAATCTGGAGTAATAGCCAGGCAACTGAGTGTAAATACACAGTATGATGACATGCATGCAATACTTTAAATACTTGCAGCTGTTTGGCTGCTAACAGCAGACAGCCAGAAAGACAAACAGTGACAGAGAGGGATCGGTTTCTAAACCAACAGCCCTGAAGTATCTGTCTACACCTACACTGAATTAAATTCGCATGGAGATTAGTCAAAGTGTTCGTGCTCTTTTCTGCGGCTTTGCCAAGATAAAGCAGTGAGAGATCCAGATAATAGCTAATATTCTGAAAACAGATATAGAAGTAAACTGTATACATGCTTTAGCAGCAGTATTAGCCCATCACACTTAAAGTGGTATTAATTATGTATCTGGCTGACAGACGAGGAGCATCTGGAAGCTCCGCAGCTGTATTGCTTCTGATGTCTGAGACGTCGATCCTCCAGCAAAATCTTTTAATAGTGTCTTAACAGCAGGTCAACTACACTTAATTAAATCCACCTGCATGGAATAATCATCTTATTAAAATGATTGGATCAGCGGGGGGAGTTTGCTGCCAAACTGTTAAACAGATTATCTTTATAATGAGTTTATTTGTGCAGCGAGAGCATGCTCATCTATCACCACGCTGAATGACAGAAACGATTCTCATCAGCACCGAGGGCGAGGCGCGTTCTCAAAATGATTCTGTTTGGATTCTCAGAGTAGCCGCTGTTATTCTTGACAGCCGAGTGCCCGTCAAGTTAATGGTGAAAAATAATCACATTCATTTAAATTATATCCCGCTCAGATCGTGGGATATTTTCTGCATAGGAGCTGTAATGAAAGTTAAGGCCAAATAATTTGGCAGTAAAAAAAAACAAAAACAAAACAAAAACTATGTAGTCCATAAGGTATGAAGTAATTCTCTGATAACAGTACCAGCTAATATAAAAAAAATTGGACATATGAAAATGATTCCAAGTCAAATCAATACGGAGGCTGATGTGATTGTGTTTACTGTAAACACTGACGTAACCTCTGTGGTTTGCTTTTGCTCCACGCAAACAGTGTTTCTAAGGCGTTCAACACTCTTGTTAATCAATCTGAGCCTCCAGGGTGGCAAATCCATCCACACATCCCACTCAAAAGAAATTTGTGTATTCACCACCAATATCCACACTTGTGCACATTTTCCTGTTGTAATCTCTTTTTTTTTTTTTTAAATAAAATGGTAGATGTTATCATTTGCAGTGAATGACTTTTTGTTGGTGTGATAACAACAAGACTGTGAAAGGTCACATAGGCACCGGAGGCCAGGTAATGACTTTTTTAAGGGACACAAACTAGGACACTGCACAAAGCCCTGGACAAAAGTTTAAAAAGTTTCTCAATTTTCTAAGTGTTTCATTTGTCTCTTTAAAATGTTATCAGCGATTTGCAGACAGATGAATATAGATAAATGTTCACCTCCGTTTAGAAGCACAAGAGGGGCATAAAATTGAATTATTCAAATATAGGTACTTAATTCGAGTACTTAGCCTCTTAATGAGTTTGACCACCGGTGCAACTTCCCAGGAGACGCCGTTGTCCTCAAAACAAATTTACAGATTATAATCTGATTTAAAAGCTCTCGTGGAGACTGCTTGACCTTTAGCAGTATCGAGGTCAGAGAAGCAGTTCCGGGCCTCTTATTTCTTTCCTCCAGTTGTCTCCTTGAGACAAATACTGCACTCCAGAGGGACAGGATATTAGAATGCTTCAAAACACTGGCCACCTGGCACATCAATAGTACACCTCAAATCAATGTTTGACCGACGCTGCATTTAAATGAGAAAATCTAATCTCCGGTCCCCAAATAATTAAATTGGTTTCCATAGCATGGGGCAGCGCGGCACAGAATGCAGGGTTATCAGCACCTACGCAGGCTGAAAGGTCAAGTCTGCCACTCAGAGCTAAGTAAAACGTCTCGAGCTTATTGGAAAAATGGGAGTTCGGCAGACGCTTGAAAGTACAGTTTCATCTTGAAAGGTCTCGGAATCACTTTTGTCAGATAAGTCTGTCTGAACGGTTGGCAGCAAAGTCTGCTGCGCTTGGATACCGTATCCTTTTACTTTCCTCCCCTTTGTTGCAGATTGAGACAAAGTAGACCCGTCTGGCCCGGGCAGACAGGAGCCACCTATAGCCCTGAAATGCAGGATGAGTCATTTGGAACATTCCGGAAAGGATTTCAGCACCCCCACCCCCCCACCCCCCCCACACACA
>VVHJ01028088.1:22944-33168 GCA_015107715.1 Tylochromis polylepis
TGGCGCAGCTGAGTGGCCCCCCCCCCCCCCCCTCTTCAAATAAAGAGGTCAATGTTTAACCAGTGGGACATTTTCTTCGTCATTTATAGGAGGTGTGAAGCACATGAGGAGTTTTGCACAGATCACTGAGTAAATCCAATATAAGAAAAAGGTTTTAATTGCACAGAAGGGCTGGAAACCACTGTAATCCCACACAAAACAAAGGAGAAGTTCACTTCCTTTGCGTGCTTCGCACAAAAGACACTTTCTTTTGTCTCTCAATGAGAAAGTGCGGTTGTCATTCAGTATTCAAGGCACATCCTCCGCTGCTATCCCTGCCTGTTAGTGCCTCTATGCCAAGATGAGGAAATGCTAATGCTTGCCCCTGCTGCCAATCACCTCTTTGGAGAAAAAAAAAAAACAGACGGATGCTAAGTGAGAGTGGCAGATCCAGGGAAAATGTTTGTCTGCTGCCTGGTGAGCGGGAAGTCAGTCAGTGAAGCACACAGTATGGGTGAGGAAATGAGGAGTGGACGGAAAAGGAAGCAAAACCAGAAGAGAGGAAACAAATGAAAAGAAATGCATGAAAGTAATAAAAGAGGAAAGAATAGGAAAGGTCTGGACAGCAGCCACATTTCTCAACCTGCCTCCCTTTCCACACTAGAAGCTTGCTGCATAAAACAAATTAAAGATGCTTCTGCATGAGGCAAAAACCCTGCTCGTTGACACCTTTCAAAACATCTGACAACCTCCTTTGACATTTCAGTGATATTTGGATTTGGCGACTGCAGGATGATTTCCTCCTGATGTTTTGAAAGCTCTTGTTAATTGCTGCGTAAGGCAATCACCACCTTAGAATATGGAGGCATCAAGTGGAAGACATTTATGCTGCTTTGGGTGCACCTGTTCCCCTATAACCTAATGGCCTCACATTCGTTTGCAGACTGCAAAGTAATTATCAAATCAAATGACTCCCGTGGATGTGCAGATTTAGTATCGTAATAGTTTTCATTTTTATTTCTGACAGTTTTATTATAAAAACATAAAATAAAACATAAAAAAACCTTGATTTGTTTTTTAGATATACAGGGCTTTGTAAAACACACAATTATAAAGTCATTTTTAAATTTCAAATGGGAAAAGGGAGATTAAGGGCCAATCACTGGACTAAAGGCTCAACCCCTGTGCGCTGTGCAGGGTCTGGCTAATGTGAATGCTGTAAATGATCCATAACTAGTTTCTGTTAACAGACAAGCTGCTGTAATTGGAGACGGAGCCAAAAGGTAATGAGTGAAAGGCGAGCTACAGAAGTGTAACTGAAAGAAGATTAAGATGGCAGAAAGCAATCGCAATTTATTTATTTATTCGCTAATGGAATCAGATTTTTGCAGTATTTCCCAATTGAAAGAATAACGCTGAATGAGTGCAAATGAGTTAAAATTTCAGTCAAAAAAAATGGCAGTATTCTTAGAGGCAATCTTGATGTTACAAATGCAGAGGCCCATGTAGTCACTTGCATCCTATATAATCTTGGACGATTCATAGAGACCTCAGAATAGAGATGGAGGAAATTTTGAGATCAGCTGTAACAGCAACTTTACAGTAATGAAGTGTGTTTAAAAAAAGTATGTCCAGCCGTGTGTGCTGCCATAGAAAAAAGGATGCACCTCTGGTGGTCCAGTAAATGGCAAAAAGGTAGGCAACAAAGACAGAGACCGGACCTATCATATCAAACCTTTTTCATGGACCTTTATGATGTTGCAGGTACTTGAAGAGCATTGCTTTGACATCAGTGAGAAGCCAAATTGTAAGCACTGAACACCAGACAAACTAATATCAGCAGACCAGCTGGTCTACCACCTATATGAGGACTCACTACATTCTGTGCATGTCTGTGATGACTTACATGACATCAGTGATTTCTATTCATGTGTTTTATTTATCAAGATCAATGTAAATAATGGAAAAAGCCTAATAGTAGTAGTAGTATTTTCAAATTTTTAACATGACTAAAAGACTGGTTTAACTGGTTGAACTCTTACATTACATAAAGGAAAGCTGTTTTATTCTTGGGGACTTTAATATTGGCACACAGTTGAACAATATTTAAGGATTTATTTTCATCCTTTTTCCCTACTAGAGAAACTGAATTTAGCAAGTCAACCATCAGTAATATCATCACAAATATTCACAATGCTTGTATTGACTGTGCTATAATTCTCTCAGATATTGCAGGACATTTTTCTCTGGTACTGTTCACTGATCTTGTTTTAAAAGACTGACAAGTTACAGTTAAAAATAAAAGTGAAAATGCTGAATAACACTACTGAAAAAAAAAAACTGTTAAAAATGGCTCCACGCTAAAACATGGGATTCAGCCTTTAGTTGCAAAGATCCACATGCTACATGTAATACTATAATTGATGAAATAACTGACACCATAATCTCCATCAGATCTGAAATGATCATGAGACATGATGTGGGAAATCAGAACAAAAATGGCTTACTAGGGGTATTTTAAAACTGATATTTTTTTTAAGAATGTACTTTATACTTTATATACACTATTTTAAAAATTTAAGAGATGGAAACAAAGACATTATATATATATATATATATATATATATATATATATATATATATATATATATATACAAAACCTGACACAGTAAGCTAACACATTATACTGAGCTTATTATAACTTCACATGGCGATCAAAAGTAATGCTGGAAGGTGCTTGAAGTCCTCAGCCGGGATCATAAAAACAAATGTGCACCTCACACCAGAAGTGAGCAAAATGCCAGAAATTATTTAAACAATGAAAATCTCCAAACAGTTTTGACTATTTTATCTCCATAGGAGAAAAGCTATTAATCCTCCTGAGGGCACCACTTGTAAAGATATCTTCAAGGAAATTATTTAAACACTTTCTTCTTGACACCAACTCATAAAAATAAATCTTTAAAAACATCACAAGCATTAAAAGTTCCCATACAGTGGATACGGATGGAATTTATAGTAAAATTGTACCTAAAATGACAAAGATTGTCAATATGACCGCTGGTGACAAAAAAAAAAAAACACAAAAAAATGCATACATGCATAACCTAGTGATGACTGAGACAGGTTGAATATCCTCATAAAACACAATGTGGCTTTAGAAAAAAAAGAAGCACTTATATCTCAGTTCTTGAACTTGTTTGAAAGAAAAAAACAAACAAAAGCAAAAACAATGATCTGTTGATAAAAGTGACATATTCTTCCTTGATTTTTTAAAAGTGACTCCAGACTTCAAGATTTTGGTGTCAGAGCCACAGCACTTATTTGGTTTAAAAGTATGCATGAGATATGCAATATGCAAAGTAAAACTATGAAATATGGAGTCCCACGAGGCTCAATATTAGGATCACTCCTCGTCCTTTTATATATCAATGATTTTGTTAACTAACCGAGCTTTATAAAATAAAAATAAAACTCTAAATTCTCCAGACTATTATCAAGTAGGACACCTGGTTTAACTGCAATAAGCTATTGTTAAATATTATTCAAACAAATGTAATTTACCCAAACAGAAACCAAATAAACTGCACACAGGTGTGAATTTGAGTGTGAATTATTGTCTGGTTCACTGTGTTATCCCTGACAGACTGGCAACCAGTCCAGGGTGCACCCTCCCTCTCGCCCTATGGCAGCTGGGATAGGTTCCAGCCCCCCCTGTGACCCCAAAATGGATAAACAGAACAAAGTGGATGGATGGACGGAGAAACCAAATAATGCTGAACATATATGTATCCAAATAAATGGTAGGGTTGTTGAGAGGGTAAAATTCACAAAATTTTGGGTGGTTCATGTTGATGAATATCTGAATTTTAAGAGACAAATTAATGAAGAAATAATCTGAATACGTTGATTTATTTTTCAAAGTGAGACATTTTCTCCCAAATGAAGTTCTTCTAACCTTGTACCGGTCTCTGCTTGAGCTTCATTTTAACTGTTATAATATTACATCGTGCAGCAGTTATCCTACTTATTTCAAGAAACTGCAGATTTTACAAAAGAAAATTGTATGAGCCATATCATTGTCAAAGATGAAGCTAACTGAATTCAACACTTTTCACAACTCTTGTGTAATATCTTTTTTAGTATAGTATGTATAATATTGTATTTAGATTCAGTGTCTATCCCAATGTATCCGTGCTCTCACAGAAAAGAGAAAAATGACTTTTGACCAAAAAAAAGAAACATAAAGTTTTAGTGTGACCTGTGCAGGTCCACTGATCTGGAATGAGCTTGAACACACTATAAAAATGTTAACATTTGTCTCTGTCTTTAAAAAGAGTTGAACACAACAGCTGCTACTAAAATATGTTCGATTCTAAACCCTGTGTGGTTGGAATTTTTCAAAATCTGAAATAAGTTTACATTTGATGTCCATGATTAAATTAATCTATACAACTAATCTATATTACTGTTTATATTACAGTTTTTAATTTCAGTGTATACTATTATTTTTGGGATGGATGCAGGTGGTTAGCACTGTTGCCTCACAGCAAGAAGGTCCTGAGTTCAATTCCACCATCAGGCTGGGGTCTTTCTGTGTGGAGTTTGCATGTTTTTCCCCTGTGTTTGCGTGGGTTCACTCTGGCTTCCTCCCACAATCCAAAGACATGCAGTTAGTGGGGATAGGTTCATTGGAAACTCTAAATTGCCCATAGGTGTGAGTGCGGGTGCGAATGGTTGTCTGTCTGTATGTGTTAGCCCTGCGACAGACTGGCGACCTGTCCAGGGTGTACCCTGCCCTAAGATAGCTGGGATAGGCTCCAGCCCGCCCGCGACCCTGAAAAGGATAAGCAGTAGAGAATGGATGGATGTGGCTCACGAGGTAGAGTGGTGTGACTGTTAGATAGAAAGCACTGAGATCTAGAAAAAAGTGCTTTAAAGTGTGTGTGAATGAGACATGTTGTATAGAGCACTTAAGTAGAGTAGAAAAATGCTATGTAAGAACCAGTCCATTTACCATGTGCTGCTGTGTTGAATTAATGTTTCTGTAATTTCTGAACCTTAGAGAACAATATTTTAGAGATATAGGTTAGTATAACGATGTATGCTAGAAATGACATTTGTATTTCATGTATATTAATTGATGTTTGGGCCTCTATTTAAAAGCTTTTAGGGAGTCTCATTTCACAAATGACTATTTTATATGTAATCATGTCTGAAAACTGCATTTTACCTGATTTGTGAAAGCAAATGGGTTCACGGATCGACATTTTAGAAATTGTTAATTCCTCTTGTATGTATGTGCAAAGACCCACAAGTGTTAATGAAAAAAAAAAAACTGCTGAAGAAACTGGTAGGTGGTAACATTTTCGAAAATATTATAAATGAGTTAAAGTTTGGAAATAGGCCTGCACTTAGCTAAATCAGTTGAATCCAGGAGTGTTTTTCTTTTGTTTTTGTTAGTTTTTTTGAGGCGCAGGATGAGAAAGTCAGTACTAAAATGCAGCCAGATAACAGAGAGAAGATGTGGGGGAAATGATTGGCAGACTTCTTAATTTATATGGTGCACGCAGCTGATTATTTCAAGTGCAAACACTGGCTAGAGTCATCTTGCTTTCTCTGGTATTGAATAATCAATTATAGCAGATAACTGGAAGAACATTTTTATAATGGATGGGATTCAATTTTCCATAAGCAAAAAAGCTAAAAGAAGTGGACATTTAATGGTTTTCTCTAATTCCTGTCTGACAGTGAATATATTTATGTTGTGGAATGTCGGTTTAACAAAATAAATTAAAAAGCCGCTGCAACCCCCCGCCCCCCTGAAAAACCCGATATTTTCTGACATTTTGACCAAAATATTTAATCAAGAAAATAACAACAGATAAATAATGCAGACAACCATTAGCTGAAGCACTACTCATTTCTGTGTGGATATCCAAAAGAGATAGAGGTCAATGAAATGTGAAATTAACATTATGCAAACAGCAGATAGATGATGCAACCACACACGCACAAGAAAAAAGGAAAAAAAAAAAGGAAAAGGAAATGATGAACAAAAGTGCATTATGAGTATGAACTCCTACAAGGATGGTGGGCTGTTTGTTTGGTGCAGTTGGAGCAATAATGCAAGAATCTCCTGAGATGCAACAGGTTGAGGATTATTAAATTAACCATTTCCCTCAAATGTTTTCTTCCTACACACTGATACAGTATAAATATGCATATGTATAACATATTTCGTGTTCTCTATGATCTATGAATCTCTCTAAATTTACTCTACAGCAGTTGTGCAATTCAACACAATCTGAACTTGAAACTCAGGGTTTAATGCAATTCATCAGCACCCTGTTTAATCATCGCTACACCACGACAATGTCACATTTGAACTTTTTGAAACATTCATGGGTGGCAAATTATGACTTACCACAATCAACAATGGGAACTACAGTAACACTGCACAATAGAGGAGACCTTTTTCTCATATGTATTTTGTCGTCTGCCTTATTTTACCGAATGAAAAGCTGGCATATCAAATGGACGTGAGCATAATACCTGTATTTATTACCCTGAAGCCCTGAATAATGATCCCAAATTGCACTAAGCCTTGAAGGAACTCAAGCAGATAATTATTATCCTGCATGCATGCTGTGTGACAACTCTTCTCAAGTACAGAGTACAAGACAAGGTTGTTCCCTCAGAACATGACAGGTTGATATCCACTGTGGTGACGCCATCTTTCTTCTATTGTTTTACAAATGGATTCATAGCTGGCCAATATCCCTTGTCTGACCGTGAAGAGCAGTCAGTCTATTGCACACAGAGGACCAATATGGAGCGTGAATAATCCAGGTCCATGAACTTACATGGTCTGCATTCAGAGCGATGATAATCTAATCAATCTATCGTCCATCCGTGACCCCTAAAGTATGCAATGCAGGATTTCTGACTGGATTTTTATCACAAACAACCACAGATGTTGAATTCTTCGTCGGCGTTAAAGACTTGCTTGAACCTGCCGAGCTCAGATGAAAGCAGGACTTTGTGGAGTCATAATTAACCACTTCAGCCCAACCTATCACATTAACACATAGCACCAGTAAATGGAGTTATTGACTCATATCTGAGGCAGAGATTTATATTTAGAATAAGCAATTAGCTGGTTTATCCATCTGCCATTAAAGGACTTAATGGACAGTATTCACTGAGTGACTGGAAAAAAAAATCTAACTGTACTAAAAATGTTGCATTGCCACCTTTAATGATGCTATTTACAAGAGGGTGGGGTGGTTTTGGATTAGGTGGTAGAGTGGGTCATCTACCAGTTAAATGGTTGGTGGTTTGATCCCTGACTCGTCCACCTTGGGCAAAAGTACTGAAGCCGCAGGCCCCCGATGTGTGTTGAGGTGTGAGTGTGAATGTCAAAAAGTGCTGAGTACGGTGGCCCTCAGGGATCGACTGCAACTTTAGAAAACACCAGCAAATTTAAAAAAAAAAAAAATGCTGCAAAAGCACACAAATAATAAAGGAAGTGATTTTGGAGGAGACAATAACGTGATGGAACAGCTGCGAAAGTGAGCGGAACATCACACTGAGACGCGCTTAAAAGAAACAGAGGACTCTTCTGTGTTGTGAGGGAGAGAAAGATGAAGGTTATGTGTGTTCTGATCACGTGATAATATTGTGGATATATCCTTGTTATTAGTTGTGTACCATTATTGTCTTCCCAAAGCTCACCTATTTTCTGTTGTGAGCTTTCCATTCATTCTCTTCTGCTTATCGGGGAAGGGGCTGGAGCCTATGCCAGCTACCATAGGGCAAGAGGCGGGGTATACCCTGGACAGGTCGCCAGTCTGCCGCAGGGCGACTGGCTTCCTTGTGTTTTTATTCAGCTTCCATTGTGTTTTGTGTGCTTTTGAAGCATTTTTCTATTTGCTGGTGTTTTCTTAAGTTGCAGTGCGTTTGACCTCTCAAGGCCACCGTACCTTAGGCATAGAAAAAAAAAACAGCCGCACAAATTTCTGTGTGATTAGGTGACTGAGGCCTATAGTAAGAAAGCATTAATTTACCTTTAAATTACAAATATCTATCTCAATCTTAAAATGTGATAGAGTTCACTCTTTTTCTTGCATCATTAACACTGACTCCATTTAGCACTTTTGATACAGTGAATTCTGCAAGGATGCATAGAAACATGCTCAAACACTGCAAACATGCCCCCTAGCAAACAGTCTTCTGCAAATAAAAAGAAAAGAAGTGCTTAGCAGATTATCATATCTGCTGCAACAAGTGATGTCAAATGGTCAAAGACTTCTCTTTTGTGTTAGGCATTTGCTGGTTACCAATATATACTTGTGTATTTATCACAGTTACATTAAACTGCGTTACACTATACACGGTCTACTATGCTGCAGACTCTGTCAACAGAAAACAGTGGGGCTTAACCTTGCTGGAACTATTTTCTATTCTCTTCTCTGTTTTTGTACATTGATTGGTCTGTATACCTGAGTCATAGATATAGAACCCTTTTTTTCATTTCTTATAATTATCAAGACAAATGGTAGCAATCTGTAAAGGTTTCACTGCCTGTGGAGCACTTATTCCAGTACAAAGTTTTTTCCACTCCCACGCTGTCCTGTTTGCTTCAAGAAAATGACAAGAAGATTAAATACCAGTTGGAGCGGTCATATGAGTAATAACAGAAAGACTGCATCAGCTGTATTCTCTACTGCAAGCTTTGTCATTTCACATATGCCGCGTTAGGTGTGACAGCGTTAGTCTAACCCAGGTTTCTTTCATACAAAATGTCGCAAGAGGACTCTTTTTATCATTTCACTAAAACGCTAAAAAGACAGTGCCCCACTCTTTTTCACGTTCATTGACATGTACAGCAGCAGACACTGAGAAAACTCCAGCTGAGCTCCTAATACAGGATGAAACCACCAGTGTTTTCACACTTATTTTCAGACAGTGGAAGCCTGAATGTGCGTCTGATGTTACAATACCAACACAACCTGGCACCAGTCCATGCCTTTGGATTATTACTGAGGAGGTCTGGTATGTGCTGTGTGAGACTTCACAGTTTAGTGACGTCACTGGGGAAGTATATCCTCTTTTGTATGTTTTGCCTTTCGCTTCAGCACTCTGCTCTGCTGTATGACATGTTCCCGAGTGCTTGTGCAGAATAGAAAAGTGGCAATAAAAACTGTTTTTAGAGACAGGAAGGCAGGTAAACACATTACACGCAGCTACAGGAGACCAAAATTATCTTGCCAATGATGCCCGTGAAGGACCCCTTCAGGACCCCTTCAGGACTAGATGGATAAGCCTGTTAGGAACGCTCTCTAAAAGGTAATAAGTGAGGAAGACTAGGTAATAAATGGCTTTTTTGCTTGCTTTCGGTCTCAGGGGATATTTTCTCAATGAATTAATATTGAAGCGGGGACTCAGGCCAGAGTTTATACCCATAAAAATTGGCAAATTATGGCCATGGTGACGGGCCACTCCATCAGCAGGGATGTTAATAATGTACAATATGCTGCTGCTAAGTTAAAGTAAATGATTATTACACCAAGGAAATATGTGAGCTAAAGTAAAAGCCCTCCACATCTCATCAAACCATAATGTGTCAAACAGACATTAGCCACAGTGACTGAAAGAAGAAAAATATCCTAAATAAAAATATTATACGTGCTGGCAAATGCTGAAACCTACCACTCTGCATTATTCTCTGTCCTCTCTTTCATTCTGTCTCGCACACAGACACCCTTTTAGCCTTGCAGAAACCTTTGATATTCCAAATTGCTTTTTTTTCCTCAATACTTTTTGAACATAGACGAAAACTGAATTGAAAGAGCTCAGGAGGGGGAAGGAGAGAGAGAAAAAAGGCTACACTTCAAATGTCAAAATCTATTATCAAGCAGGTGGAATGGCAGTTAGTGTGACAGAGCCTTCTGAAATGCATGCATACTGCTTCAGTAACAATTACCTCCAATAAGCTTCAAAGTTTTTCATTTATTTGAACAAACGGTGAACACGGGAGAGGATTCGTCTTTGGAGCTCAGCCTGGCTGACAGAGATACATGAGGAAAAATAAAGTACTTGGCAGCATTCTCTGCTGGAGATGTAGGAAATTTGGCAGTAGCACTTTGTTTGTGTAACTCTCACCGTTTGGACGGACTTCAGTCCAGCTTTTTTTACTTGAGCTCCAGAAATCTATCTCAATATGACACAAAATAAGAGATG
>VVHJ01028089.1:0-10054 GCA_015107715.1 Tylochromis polylepis
ACAAGACAAACTGGATCGCTCTATTTTGCGGGTCCTGGAGGGGGATGACGGGGAGGAGACGCTTCTGTCTGGAACCACTGACACTGGTATCAAAACAAAGGAAGTTCCTTTTAAATACACTGGGGGAAAAGCCCACAGCATCATCAGCATATATGAATTACAACATTGGCCCGAGTTGAGAACTACAGAGATTATAAAATATTTTTCTAACATTTCTTTTCAGATCTAGAAACACTTGTAGATGCCTGTTGGGAAATTTTCCCCAAGATGCCAGAAATCATAAAAAAGGGAGTCCTCATTAAAGCCTTTACTGTTGAAGTAAAATCCAGCATACGTTAAAGACTGATTTATGTGTGTTATCGGTCACAGATTAACACTGTCCTGTTGACCTATTTAACTTCAGAATAACTTTTGTTTTCCCTCAGCAGTGAAAGCTGTTACTCTTGGCTGATTTCATTTCCTCCTGAATTAGCGAGCTGCTGTGGACAGGAGGTGGTGGGCTCATGAATTTCTTTCTTGTGCAGAATCAAAACATATTACAGGACTTTCAGAAAACTGTGCAACTTTAAATGGACAGGCTTAATGAGCATGTGTGATGTTCTAATGTCACAGACGTATATTTATTTGTAAAAGTCCAGCAATTCAATTTTAAAGATAGAAATAATCCACAGAGCAACAGTCTGTTTAACAGTGGTTTTCACAGCCTTTTACACACCAAAGGGGAAGCTAAAATTTCAAGGTATGTATCTGTGCAAAATAGCTTCTGTGTCAGATAAAGGCACTTTTAACAACCCCTTTGGGACCCTGCATGTGTTGCCACTCCATTAGCACATATCTCGCCTCGTTTGGCTTATCACACAGTACACAAACGTTCAAACTCAGCGCTCCACTGAAGTTGGGCAATTTCTTTCAGGCGTTCTCTGTTTCCAGCTGCCTCTTAGCTTGGTTGGCAGCATTTCTTTCAACACAGAAACACAGTCCCAGTCCATATGAAAGCAGAAAACAAGCATTTACTTATTAACAAATTTTTAATCAGCAGCGGTTCACTTGTTCTAGTGGTTAATGGTTTGTGCCACATGATAAGTGATCTTTTTTCCTTCTTATTATCCTATCAAATCCTATCACCCAGAAATTGGGATTCCTTTTAACCAAAGGTTTTTCAAAATCTTTTAAAGACAACTGAGCATGTAACAAGTATGGTACAAAAAGGAAGGAAGGACGACCAACACTCCAAAATGCTACGTGGTTAGTGAACCCCGTGTAGTCCAAATCTAACTTCTTGGAGGGACGGGTGGCATTCACCCACAAGAGACTGAGCAATAACAGGTCTGTGATGCCCTTACATGTGTGGATAAGCCTCTTGTCTACTCTTCACCAAGAGGCGTGGGTAATCTACTGAACCTCACCTGGAGTTGGGATTGTATTTCCCATGAACGAGGAATTTCTAGTCCTCCCCCCCAACCAGTCAGGGGAGATGGCTGCTCCTCCCTGAGCCTTGTTGTTCTGGAGGTTTCTTCCTGTTAAAAGGGAGTTCTTCCTTCACACTGTGTCACAAAATGAGTTGCTGTCGGGCCCAGTCACTTTCACTTTGTTATATTATCAATAACAGATGTGGAATATTTAGCAGGGAGGAAATTTAACTGGACTTGTTGCATACGTGCTATCCTATCACAGTGCCATGCTGGAATTCACTGAGCTCCTGAGAGTGACCCATTCTTTCACAAATGCGTGAAAGTCTGCATGTCTGCTTATATACCTGTGGCCACGGAAGTGACTGGAACCTGAATTCAATTATATTCATATACTGTGTGTAGTGGATGCAGTGGATGCATTGTAGTGCAACTTAGGGTTCAGTAAGCCCACGGACACTTTTGCATGCCAACTGGGCCAGGAATGAAAACACCAATCTTCCAATTAGTAGATGACCTGCTCTACCTCCTGAGCTTGTGTATCACAATACCACAGCACACTTGGAAAGACCCGAAGACACAATATTTGTGAACCACTGCTGCCGAAGGTGATGCACCCATTGAAAACATCCAGCCTGGACATTGGACCCTATATTGCCTAGGTTGTCCTGTTATAGCTCCTTGGTTATTAGGTTCCCCTTGTGTCTTGTGTGTGTCTTTGTGTCTTTCCCTTTTCTGTTCCCATGTTCTCCTCCTCATGTTTATCCATGTTTCCCCAGCCCGTCATGTCTCTCTCTTGTGCTCTGTCACCCTCTCAGTTCCTCGCTCCCTTGCTCTCTTTCTCTCTGTGTCTTGTTTCCCAAGTCCGTGTGTCTTAGTCTGCGTGTTTCCTGTTTTACTTTGACAGTCTTACGTTCAGTGTGCCCCGTTTGCTTCCTCCTGTCTTGTCATTATGTTTATTTGTCCCAGCTGTGTTCCCCATGTGTTTCCTTTTCCCTAATCACCCTAATGTGTATTTATGTGTTTAGCTGTCATGCATTCACTGTCAGGTCGTCTATGTTTCACGACATGTTTCCAGGTTTCCATGCATCCAGGCCAGGTTTCACATTTAGTTTTCCCAGTTTAGTTTATTGTTTAGCTTTGTCTTAGTTTGCTTTTTCCCTTTGTTTTGTAGTTTGTTACCAGCCATAATAAACGGCTCACTTCTTGTTAAGAATCCTGTTTTGCCTTCGTTTGTCTGCATTTGGGTCCTCTACTCTCCACTCCACACGGTCTGCCAGTGCAGATCGTGACAATCTAAGCAAGTTGCATATAGACTGTAGTCTTTAACTGATATAACACTGACTTATTTGAATAAATCTACAATAAAATAGAAAAGTTTCTAGTATGTTAGGCTGTTTGTTTCCTAAATCATTACTGTTTTAGCTGTGTGGATGATACATACCGTTGTAAGTGACATTATCACTCAGACCCGGAGACACCAACACAGTATCGTACCGCTCTCTCCCTCTTTTCCACTCCTCCTCTCTTTTCCTCCTCCACATCTCCTCCCGCTGCCTTTTCCACTCCTCCTCCCTCTGCCTCACCATCCTGATCTCTTGCTCCACCAGTGACTGGCTGCTGAGTGACCGCAGCTTGAAAAAAGGATTTGACGTGAAGGTGCTCTCCTGCGGTTCCACAGACAGTGGGGTGGAGCTTAGGCAGAACTCAGAAGCACTGCGAATGATCAGATTGGAGGTTTCTACAACAATGACATTAGTGGAAGGCACTGCATCTAAATTCGCTGGCCAATCGGAAAGGCCGCCGATTGCAGAAGAGAGCAGACGATTCCTGGAGGCAGGGCTGGAGGAATCGGGCTCCAGGATGATGACGTTGTTAGCTGTCATTTCATGGTAGGCAGATCGGGGAAGGGACGAGGAACAGGAAGGAGTTGGGGAGATGGAGAGCGTCGGGGTGCGGCAGGCCGGAGGTCTGGGTGGAGATCGTCCTGTCTGCAAGCTGGATGGCCTGCATACAGAAAAGAACAATATGAATGTTGAATGTTTTGAATGTAGGGATTGAACAACCTTTTTTTTGAATCATTTTCGCAAATATTCAAAATCCTTTCTGAATTATTGTGTGTAAAGTGTGTTTCTAGAATAGAATGATCGCTCCTCTATGCACTTCTTTTAACTAGATAAGTTGGCTCATTTTGGCTATCGGGTGATGGGTACAGACAGCAGTTTTAGTTAGATTTCACTCCAGCAATACCTCTTACACAAACAAGTAAAAATCTCACTGGAACACTGTGGAACACTAACAATGACATTTGATGGAAGCCAAACCAAAGCTTAAAGAAGAGAAAATGTTCAAATAGACAAATGCTTGCTATCACAGACACCATGGCAACTTTAATATCAACTTTTATTAGGTGTCTGGGTAAAGTGCTGTTAGCCTGCATTTTTTCTAATGGCCAGCAGGAGGTAACTGGTTGCAAAAATGACCAATTCAATTCAATTCAATTTTATTTATATAGCGCCAAATCACAACAATAGTCGCCTCAAGGCGCTTTATATTGTACAGTAGATCGTACAATAATAGATACAGAGAAAAACCCAACAATCATATGACCCCCTATGAGCAAGCACTTTGGCGACAGTGGGAAGGAAAAACTCCCTTTTAACAGGAAGAAACCTCCGGCAGAACCAGGCTCAGGGAGGGGCGGCCATCTGCTGCGACCGGTTGGGGTGAGAGAAGGAAAACAAGACAGGAAGGAAGACGAGACCAGACAGCGTGCTTGATCCACGGCCTCAGTGAATACTTTCATGATGAGTTTATCATATAGATACTGTAAATGGTGGCCTCACTAAAGTAAAATAGACAAACATGTAGACACTTTATGACTGACAAGCACATACGAAAGGGCAGTGTCCTTATTTTCACACATCCATCAAAATCACTTGAAAATCTTTAGTTTGAATGTAATGAAATGTATTGCCTTGTGCTTTATAAACCATTATTATAACTACAATGTTATCAACAAATAGTCAGACAAAAGAAGGTTTTCAGAAAATACTGTTAAATAGTCAGCTTCTATGCCATATGTCAATGACAAGCCTCAGGGCATGGTTAAAGTCTTGGGTGGGATAATTTACATTTTGAGAGAAGACAATTGAGACAATTGAATAAACTGAGTCCTGTTGTTTTCAGCACCTGCATGGATGTTAACCTCCACCTGCAATAATTATTTTATTTGAACTGAGCACTAAATCAGATAAAAAGCCTGAGAAATCAGATGAAAACTCTAAGGGCCAGGAAGACAAGGTTTTTGACTTTTCCAATTATGGTGGACAAGACTAACAGTAAGGCTTTTAAGCCATCCATCCATCCCTCCATCCATCCATCCATCCTTCTTCCACTTATCCAGGAAGAAGATGGTTGCGGGCTAAGCAGCCAGAGCAAGGCTGCCCAGACCTCCCTTCACACCTCAGCCACCTCCTCCAGCTTATCCAGGGGAACATCGAGACGGTCCCATATCATATAAGAGTTGTAATCTCTCCAACATGTCCTGGGTCTGCCATGGACTTTTTGGCTGTTGTACCTGGGTATTGCGAGGCCATGTGCAATCATCCCCCTCTCTCTGCGGTGTCGTTCCTCTCTCTCTAGAGTCAGTCGGATCTCTCTCTCCACTGCAGTCTCATGCTCCTCCAGGGTGCTGCGGTATGATGAATCATCCAGACCTGAGTCCTCTGAGCTAGGGGACAGGGTGGAGGACAGAGGAGGTTCCCTGGGCATGGGGATTTGAATTTCCCTTGTATAGGACAGGAGGAAACCACACTCAAGTTCAGAATGATGTGAAACCTACAGCATTCTATGTACTTGCTAAGTCTACTGTGTTGGCTGAAGGACTCATCTTGTTAACGTGGTGTAGTGCTGTGATTGGGCATGAGCCCTGAAAACTATTCCATTGTCACCCTGTAGCTTCTGTCAGCACAATAAATTGTATGACGCACTTTTAGGCTAAGTCCTTGAAACCTC
Source organism: Tylochromis polylepis (assembly GCA_015107715.1). NCBI lineage: Eukaryota > Metazoa > Chordata > Actinopteri > Cichliformes > Cichlidae > Tylochromis > Tylochromis polylepis. The sequence goes on from VVHJ01028089.1 coordinate 5,427, forward strand.
ACTAAAGGCTGTAGTAGAAATGATTTACTGTTTGGATGACTAAGATTTCAGTGTGAAGATTTACCTGTGTTTGAGCCGGGGACTGCGAGTGGGGGGATACAGTGATGAGTGGGTGCCCTGGAAGCTCCCCTGAGGTCTCAGGCCCGGTTTTGGGATAGGCTGACCTTTGACCTCTTCTTCCATCTTCTTCCACTGCTGACGGGCCAAAAGAAAGTCCACGTGCTCAGTAGAGACGTTTTCACTTTGGGTCTCTTCATGCACGCAGAAATCTACAGGGACCTGACAGGAGAGATTAGATGTGGGGTTAGGTTAAGCATTCTAGCAAACAGCTAGTGTTTTCTCTTTGCTACAAACATAATGGCAGATCAGGGCAGAGGTGGGTTGGTACAGTGGGACAGTTGGAGAGCAGCTGAGAGAGAGCAGCTGCAGGTAAGCAGGCTGTGTCTAAACACTGACAGAAAGAACTCCCTGAAAATGCGAAAACACAAATAAAGAACTGAGCTCTAAATCACTGTGTGTGCATCGTGCTGGGCAAGATAACAGTGGCGCCCAACTGCCCAGCACAAGATGTCTGACCCTCGAAGCATAAGACCGGTGGAGGGACGGACAAGGTGGCGCAGCTAGCCACCGTGCGGCGGGAGTAAGCGGGTTTAGCAAGCTAATGGGGCAGTGCGTAGGGGTGTGTTCACAACCAGTAGGGACATGTGACGTCTGTGCTGTACTCAGCTGTGACACCAGGTCGTCCAATACTGACTCTGGAGAGGGGGAAATGGGGGGGAGGGCCTTCACAGGACACCCTGTTGGTTCCAGCAATTCACTTCACCAAAGATTTTCCATTAGAGCAGTCACGTGATGACCCTCAGCGCTCAGCCTTTGACCAAGTAAATGAGAACTGTGTGAAAGAAGGCCAGTTTGAGTCACCAGACTCACCAGTCCGACATTGTGATTTTTCCTGGGTGTATCAATCAGGTGTCGTCAGGTGAACCATCTGTCACATGACCCAAACAGGCTCTCCTCCAGACTGTTCTCATTCATGAAGTGCTTTACAAACCCAAACATTAAGGTTAACAGGTGATTCTTCCAGTTTCAGTGCAGCTAGTTAAACAGCAAAAAAAAAACCCACTTACTGCTGGGATTTATCTAATATCTCATAATTAGCATCACATACTTGTGCTTCATCTTTTACTGCTCACAGTGTAATGTGCCATACACTGTACCTAACAGACTAAGACCCCGTCACAAGAATGTGGATGGGGGTTGTGGTACCTACAAGACAACAAGGCCATAAATCAGGCCTGACGGAGAACAAGAGGCGGTTGCCATGGTGATGGGTGAAGCGGCGTCTCCAAATAAGGAGATGCGCAGAAAGCTGCAGAAGAAGAAACGTGAGCCGAAGTGCTGGATCTCAGCCAAATAAGGAGAAGTGTGGCTTTCCTCCAACGTTTGACCAATCACCTTAGTGTCCTGTTTATCACACATAATAAAAAGCATTTACTGCCTGGGCGTGGTGCTCTTTGTTCGTTTGGGTCGAGCAGAGAGACGTGGCAGCCTTTTGTCTCTGAGCCAGAGAGACCGAGGTCCATGGCGCCATGTAAAACTAATCTGAAATTCTAACCGTCTGATAATAAATTGTCTTGACTGTCATAAAAAACCCTGCAGGACAGAGAGTGAAAATGGACAGTGTGTCCTTGGTTTCGTATAAAACTGATACAGATATAGACTGATTTTTAGTTTTAATGTCGTTAATGGTTCTGTTACTAGTTAGCTAACATCAACTAATGTAAGTCTACCAACCAACCAACTCAGTGACGTCACGTTCTGGTACAAGATGGTGCTAAACATGTTGTAAGAACTTCAAACACTATTTCTTAAATCCAGCTTCACAGACAGTGTTACATTTATGACAGGGATCCATAGTGTAAATTAGCCTTTGTACATGTAGTGTTTCATGTCCACTTTAAGTGGGCTGTGCTATCACTTTCAGCTATGGTTGCACACTTTGGGCACAAGTTGGCAGCAATAATCTTTATTCCCTTCTCTTGTTAAAATGAACACATTTCGTTATAATGCAGCAACGAGTACTTCAGAGATCTGTCAATGTTGATACTGCACAGTTTGCTTTAGTTGACACTAGAATTAATGTCCTAGAATTTTGATGCAAACTGCTAGTGCTAACGCTGGGCGATGGGCTCAAGGCTCTTTATAGTCACTGCACATGCTCCAGCTTTTGGACGCACCCTCTATCAGACACTGATAGTGCAGCATTGGGCTGTACAGATGAAAAGTGTCAGAAACTGTAACGAGTGGGTGACAGAGACAAAGCTCCAGCCACTGTTGGTTAACTGACAGGCACACTGTTAAGACCAGAGTACATAAAGCCTCATGTATTTTTTACTCAAAGGCTTAAATGCATTTTAAGGCTCTGGTTTAAGTTTAGGCTTTTCTTTTTGGAGCTAGCTTAAGCTAGGGGTAGCATATTTGCTAAGCACAAAAGAACACCCCCATATCTGTGCCATCAGGCTACATATAAACAGCAAACATACCTTCTTGTCGGGGTCTGTGGAGCTAGCTGTGGAGCTGACTGAAGGAGACCGTAGGAAAAGATCTCTCCTCAACCTCATCTGGTCTTCATCGTCATCCTTTCTTCCCATCCTGTACTCCTCCACCTCCACCTCTCTCTTCTGCTCTTGTTTTTTTGCATCTGCTTTGACTTCATTGTCTTCTTCCTCTCTTTTGACCTTCTCCTCTTCTTCAAATCTTCCATCGTTCTTCCTCTTTCTGTCCTCTTCTATCTGGCTGGTGATGTCAGATGGGGCAAAAGCTGACCACTGGTCCTCACCTGCATCGCTGTCTGAGTACACAATTACACGCTCTGCTTGGAGGCAGTCACTGAGGTGGCTGTCGCTCAGGTCGTCTCTGATGGTGAAGTCGGGAACCCAAACATCTTGTGACACGGCCTCCAAAGGATCTGAGGTGGCAGCTAGTGGCTCAGACGGTGAAGGATACAGCAGACTGTCTGAGGGGAAGAGGAGATCTGAAAGGACATCTTCTTTTGCCTCTTCCTCTATTCCTGGGTCTTCTCCCTCTTCTCCACGCCCCCCCTCCCCCCCCTCTGTATTTTCTCTGGTTTCATCTTCTGCCTCTATCTCTCTTCTTTCCCAGCTATCACTCTCTGTTTCTCGTTTGTTTCCATCTTCTCCCTTGATTTTCCCTCTGTCTTCATCCTCTATCTCTATTTCTCTTCTTTCAATTTCTCCTTCTGTTTTTCCCCTCTGTTCTTCTTCTCCCTCTATTTCCAATCTCCCTTCATCCTCTCCTCCTTCACTTTCACTCCCTACCTCTCTTCCTTTCTCATCTCCCGTGTCAAAAATGAGATAGTCACACTCATCTCCCTTTCCATTTTCTCCTCCCACAGCCTCCTCTTCCACCCTATGGACCCCAGAAAAACACAGCTCGTCCTCTTCCTGGTTGTGGCAGCTAAAAAGGCTCTCTCTTTCCATGTCTGCTAGCGGTGCTGATGAGCTCATCTCCATGGTAACTGGACTGACTAGCGGCGCAGCAGAGGGAGGGTAGACGGGGTTATTGCTGCTGGAGCTACCGTTCTCGTGGTTAGCGTCTGTTAGCTCAGGTGTTGTCCTCCTTAGCCCAGTTGTAGCTCTCTGAGGAAACATACATGCAGTTGTAATTAATTTTGTGGTTAATAATGGAGCGGAAATTTAAAACAAAAAAACATACTTGGATATAAAACAATATGAAGTTGTCAGTTCAAAAGTCCAACCTACTAAAATCTCATTGTAATTGTAATGAAAATGATATGGGCATAGCTTATGGGTCTGGAAAGTGAACAAACCCATAAACGTGCTTTAAACTTGCATTCTTTCTGATGGCCAGCAGTGACCAACTTCTCCAGACGCACAAAGGAAGTCTACGACGAAGTCTACGACGAGAGTACAGGCTAATAGGAAGGTGGATACACATGGATGTACGAGGCAGAAGTCATACAGTGGCACCCAGAGGATAATGAAAGAGTCAGAGAGGGCTTTTTGAAGAACAGGACCTCTGTCCTGCAAAATCTCACAAAGCAGACATTGGTATGGTTTGGATCATGGTTGAAAGTGCTCCTATCGCTGCTGTGGTATGCTTAGCAATACGAGGTTCTAAAAGGAAAGAAAGCATACCTGTGGTGCAGCCACCAGTTATGTTAGTGTAAAACAGCTCTTCTTACCGGTGTAAACAGGAAATGCTGCAGCAAGAGTCCTGACAGGGACTAGAAAGAGAGAGCATATTTCTCCTATATTGGCTTCCCTTCATTGGCTTCCTATTAAATCCAGAATTGAATTCAAAATCCTGCTCCTCACATACAAGGTCTTAAATAATCAGGCCCCATCTTATCTTAATGACCTTGTAGTACCATATCACCCTATTAGAGCACTTCGCTCTCGCACTGCAGGCTTACTTGCTGTTCCTAGAGTATTTAAAAGTAGAATGGGAGGGAGAGCCTTCAGTTTTCAGGCCCCTCTTCTGTGGAACCAGCTTCCAGTTTGGATTCGGGAGACAGACACTATCTCTACTTTCAAGATTAGGCTTAAAACTTTCCTTTTTGCTAAAGCATATATTTAGGGCTGGAC
>VVHJ01028091.1:8614-22122 GCA_015107715.1 Tylochromis polylepis
GGGGTGGGGAGGGGTGGGGGGGGGGGGGTGGTGGTGGGGTGGGGGGGGGGGGGGGGGGGGGGGGGGGGGGGGGGGGTAAGCTAGCCAGCTGGCTGGAGTTAAATCAGGTTTGAATTAAAGGGTAAATGGACAAACACGTCCAAGGGAGTGCAAAGCGAGGGCAGTGAGGAGGCGGGTGGGGGGCAGTGGGTCACCCCCGTCTGACTGAGGACACAGAGGACTGAAAAGAAATGAAAATAAAAAGTGAGGAGAGTAGAACACGTTCCAGAACTGAAATAACTATATCTCAGACAGTTTTCACAGCAAACTGTCTGCTTTGGAAATCTTAATAAGTATCTGGCGGGGGAGGGGGATTAAGATGGTGACAAAGAGTAGAAGAAAGCTGAAGGAGGAGAAGGCAACTTTAGACAAGACGTTGCTCTGCCAAACTCCGTCGCAAGTACCTGCCTTGAGTAGTCCAAACTGTTGAACGGTACCAGGAGGGGAAACTTCTAAACCAAATCCATTACTGTTTAAAACTCCCACTCAAACAGTCATGAATCACCACTGCGGCGATCTGTCTCGATCCAAATTATCAGCACCGGCCCGTTTAAGATCAGCACGCCAACAGAGCACGTCAGAAATAATAAGCTCCAATGCCCACAGCAGAGATGTCTCAATATATCTTTCCCTTGTTTAACTGTAGAGGTCTGCATACATCTACAGCGACGGGCTGAGAGCCTCGTTGCAAAACATCATTACACAATGCATGCAACGGTATAAACAGCTGTACATTTCAATGAAAAAGCCAATAAATATTCTATTTAAGCGCACCGGGGGCCGTGGGTAAACGTCTGGAAAGATGCTGACGCTGTGCCATCTCTTCTTTGCTCCAATTATGGTTGCAACGACATGACAGGTTTTATGTGCCATTAGAGCTTGCTGCGGGACGGTGAAATGCTGGGAATCTGTTTTTCCTCTGTTAGGAAATAATGCCGCCTCCATGCGTTGCTCAACAATTCCAAATTTAATCCTTGGTTGGCTTTTTTTTTTTTTTTTTAAGACACAAGCGCTGACATGGCATGAGATCACATCATATTTTAGTGTAAAGGATTTAACGACATTCATAATCAGGAGCGCTTAAACCTGTGTTCCAACTGCTACAATGGCTGGATGAAATTGAGATAGAGGGCTGAGAGGTAATGAGCTCTTTGCGGGCAAAGCTTAGTGCTGCTGAGGCAGCCACGCAGAGGTTAAACAAACAGGCCGTGGGATCACAAGGGCCTAAGCCTCTTATATAGGCCCCTCTTGTGGAGAAGATCATTGACTTCTGATGGCGAGATGAAGGTCAGGAGTTTTCAAAGATAGCGAAGGCCTCTGCTCCTCGTTCTGCGAAGGCCCCTACCCCTTCCAACATTGCTGCACCGAGGCTGTTTGTTTCGGTTTAACGGGTCGAATTATTCAGCTTTTTGACTGATAGGACTTAGCTGGGAGTTAATTTAAGCCTGCTGTCAGTCAAACACCTCTAGGAAAATATTTTCCCATCTCGATAACATTCGTAGCCTGCTCAGATTTCTCTGTGTCGAGACAGTTCCATCCCGATCCTCACTCACCTCCTCATACTTTCAATCTTTTTATCCCTTTCTGCAGAGAAAAAAACCCCCACTAGTTTTGGACTCCTTTTGCTTCATGAACCTCTTCCTCTTTCCCTCCCCAGGTCCCTTCTCTCCTGCTGGGAGTCACAGGGCAATGTAGTTTCATTTCCTGCCCTGCTGAAATCAATGCTTTCTGAAGACAAGCAGGGGTTAGAGACTTAGAGGGAAGACAGAGACAGATGTATAGAGAGACAGGAAAAGAGAACAGAGCTAGGTGTGAGAAGACTGCTGGCATGCAGGACACAGCCGTACCAGTACATAACCTTAAAGTGGGGTTGCTTCCAAGTCGGCGTCAGCTTTGATAAACATCTACCGGGAAGTAAAACAACCGTTCAAAGCAGAAATATGAAAAACAGGAGGGCCGCTTTAATGGGTAAACTCAATTTTCCCCTCAACACTCCCCATCATTTTTTATTCACCTCAAAGACAGATGGGGGAAAAAAAGTAAAGCATTCGGCATCCCACAGGATAAATGTATGAATTCCTGGTCAGGAGCGTGCCAGCGGACGAGATCCCTCTCCAGCTAACGCCGGGTTCGATACAAACACAACTTGAGCAAAAGGAAGAGAAGTGGAGGAGATAACATACATTTTGTCACTTTTAAAACAAAGAGATTCCTGCTCCATGACTGTACCGGATTTTCTTTCATAAGCATTCCTGCAGATCTGACCACAAAATCCACGGGCCGCTCAGACTTCAACCACAGGACTGCCTCCATCATTCTAAGCTCTGGTTAATGCATCCGGACAGTCAGAAGCACATAACCTTCGGTCCTGCAGTTATTTTCACTCATTTGCTACAAAACACACACACACTCTGGATAGTCAGGCAACAAAGGAATCAATAACCTTTTACCTTGGGGGGAAAAAAGTTGCCTTATGGTGAGGCCATCAAGCCAAAAGGGATATGAGTATGAATAACAGCTATTCCTCACCACTATAAAGGGATCTTTGAAGGTTTGCTAAAACCCTTAAGACTTAAGCATGCCTTATTCTGCTAAAATCATGCTACCACCAAGAGTTTCTTGAGCAAAGGACAAAGTGGAAAATTAGAATCTTAAAGTGAGAATTTTTTAAAAATCCACATCGTCGAACATTTTTCCCCTTTCACCAAATCCAATCGATGAGAGAAGACTTGACCACACAGGGACAGCAGTTTCCTGGTTGGTACTAAATCAGCCAGATGCCTGGGCAGCAGTGGTTTGGTGGATGGGCATTTAACTGCAGTGACAGCATTTCAGACTCACATCCAATGAGACCTTTAACTCCAGATTCCTCGGTGACTGCGGTCAACACAGGATTAGAATGGATAGAAAGGGGATTTCCATTTAAGTCAAATTTCTTATGGTCTTTTGTGCCTCTTTTTTTTTTTTTCCTCTATTCATGCTAAGTCACTGTTAGATTTATGGTTGCGTGCTTGCATCTAAATTTTGCCCCTGAAATCTGGTGTCACAATTCACAGGCCGCACATGCAAACAGACCTGCTTTTCCCATAAAATGCTAACTAGGCGGTGTTTGTCAGCCTACTGGACAAAAATTTGTGAGATCAGTCGGACAACGGTACTGTGCTGCCACTTCAAGGCGCAGCCTGTCTTGAGTCTTTTTGTGTGAGTCAAGTGGCTGGGTAAACACTAGCTGCTGGTTAAACAGGGCACCTACACGGAGAACAAGGTGACGAGGCTTTGGTTAAACAAACACACTAAGGCCATGTCTCCACTAATGCTAATATAAAGACATTTGTTGAAGGTGACTACACTGCACTGAAAACACGCTGGATTTAGTAATATTACCCCCTACTTTAGTTATGTTGGATTGCATTTCTTTAATATATGTATGGACCACAAGTCTTCACACTAGAGCCTGAGCAATGCTGGAGTTTCCAGATGGATGCCAGTACCTATGTTTTGGGTGTAAAAAATTCAAATGCTGAAATTTTGGCACTTTCCGCCAATGCATTTCACAAACTCTGCTAGATGTGCTGCCGACAGTGCTCAGAGTAGATTCTCTGCTGAACCAACCAGGTGCTGACAACATTTCTAAATGACTGACTTTCCTTTCCTTCTGTATTTTTTTTTAATATCAGTGCATTAGTTGAGTTACAGTGTAATACCAATATGTCCATAGAATATATAGACTCTACTTAATGATGCACAATGCATAGCCAGGACCCACAGCAAACCAGATCCTTTGATGGGAAAAAGACTGTGAAACGAGTGGGTGAGCTTAATATGGGATTTTGAAAATAATTTGTCAGATAGTCAAATTTGTCAGATGTGCAGATGATGTTTTCTGTTTGTTTATTTAGTTTTTATTGTCATTTATCCCAAATTAATTAAATCCATTGACTAATTTAGCTGATGTTCTGATGAGGTGAAATAAGCTGAAAATGGTGGCAAAGTCAGTTCAACTGAATTTAGTTTTATTTCTATAGTGCCAAATCTCAACAATAATTGCTTCAAGGAACTTAACATTGTATGATAAAGACCCTGCAATACTAGAATGAAACCCCTATGAGCAAGCATTTGGCGACAGTCAGAAGGAAAAAATCCCTTTTAACAGGAATAAACCTCGAGCAGAAAAAGCGAGGTGATATGGGACTGTGAGGTCTTTAAGATACGGTGGGGCTTGAGTCAAGACCTTGTTTGTGAGGAGAAGGCTTTTAAATTCAATTCTGCAACTAACAGGGAGCCAATAAAGAGAAGCCAGTATGGCAGAAATGTGCTTCTCTTTCAGTCAGTTTGAGAGCTCAAAACCTGCTTATAAATAAAGGGAAAGGGGCTTAGACAATCACAGTGCTAGTGTTGTTTTAGCAGATCCCTAAACCTGTTTGTTGGCCGAGTCGACTTGTTAAACCGGCAGCTTTACACTAAAAACCTGTTTAATCCCCAAAAAGGAAAAATGCCTCAGCTTCTGGCAACAACAGGATTACAGTTTCTGCGGCCACTAACTGTAATTACAAAGCAATGACGGGCCAAAGACACAGGAACACACTTCTCTCTGCATCTTATACAAACATAAAAACCTCCTGAGTGGCTGCACGAGAGCCAAAACAGACACGCACACATTCAACAAGGAAGCGCAGAGTTTATTCAAGCCGAACACAAATCATAAGATGCCCCGTAAAATCAAATTTCCTGAAGCCCAAATGTGTCTGGTTTAAGTATTTTGCAAGCGGGGTGAAGTCTATATGCCGAGCACTTTCGGCGTGTGCTACGGTTGTGCTACGGAGGCACGAAAAAAGAGAGAGAGAGAGAGAGAGAAACTAAGAAAAATAAAGATTTGAGCGACGGATCTGCCGGGAATGATTTTGGAAATTGTGAGAAAAACCCATGTGATACGGTTCTATTAATAACTGCGGAGTGATAAGTTTATACAAATGCCACTGTGGAGCTGATGGTCCAGTGCTTTTTTTTGCAGCGGAACCACTGCATTCCCAAAAGAGTACACACAGAGCCTCAAAGACGCATCAAGAGTTGCGCTGACCACGGAAAAATCTGGCTAAAGATCCCTCTCATGATCACGCCATGGCTGCAATGAATGAATCGAAAGAATGAAGTGTTTTTGCGTCAGCTGACAGCACAAGATGCCTCTCCATCTCAGCTCCAGTTTGAGAAGCCGCGTAATGGCAAACAATCCTGCCAGAAAGCCTGCACGAGTCGTTATCTTTGTGTCCCTGAAGAGCGTAGGAACTGCTGTGGAGCCACCCTGCTCTCAGTTATTGTTGAGTAAACACACACAGCTCAGCCAAGAGCAGCATGTCAGTCACCCAGGCAAAGAAAGGAGAAAAAGTAGAGGAGCCACTCAGAAACTGAAGAGAAGGAGGGGGGGAAGAGACAGCGTGTGTTTGAGAGAGAGGACACAGCCAGGAAAGTGAGAAAGAAAGTACAGAAAAGAAAATTAAAAGGGAAAGAGTGCCAGCATTAGCATGTGATTGCCAGCCAGATAGGAAGCGTGCCAAGGAGTTTTGATGTCATGCTGATGGTTTTGAGGGGTGGCAGAGGGGTTGACTATTTTCTGATTCTCATCATGGGGGGGGAAAAAGTCTGTGTGTCCCCATGAAAACATGCAATGATAGGCACGGCTTTTCTAAAGAATGCAGATCATCTGTAACCACAAACACTGTGTACTTGTTTAATGCTTTTGACCATTCATCCAGTGTCACCTATCAAAGTGAACACTCCTCCTCAGGCTCACTGGTTAACCCTAACACAGAGAGAGAAAAACATCATGGTAATCAACCTACACAGAGGCTTGTGTGCAGTCCTCCAAACAGCTAACAGAGATTATGCTATGCATAAGTCAAGCGCTAATCAATTAGCAAGTTGGCCTAAACAGGAAAGGTAATTATCCAAGCTGTGTCCACCATGAAGAGGAAGAATGAAAAAACGAATAAAGGTCGTCGAACCACCGAGGAGAAATCAGTATAAAAGTCTGCGTATACTGGCTTCTGTCTTCTCTGAGGCACAAGTTAAATGTTAAAGGACCCAGATTGACACAAATATGGACAATTGTGTCAACCAAAATCAGTTGTTCCACATATTTTTGACACTGCCCCCAAGTGGAAGTATATAGCCACCACAGATGTGGGTCTGAGGTCTTCAGTCCAGCTGCTGTGATTAGCTGATGAGTTGATTTAGTGCAAAACGCTGCAAATTGTGTGGTTCCAGCATCACAACTCTGATGATTTTCTGCTTTTCTCTCTTTTAGATCTTGGTAAAAAACAAAAAAACACAAAACATATATCTTTGGATTCTGAAGCTTTAGCCATAGAAAAGTAATCTCAGACTGTAATAGGTGGTCACTTTTTTTTTTAAGTGTTATGGACTAACCAGTTATTGAATAAATGCAGAAACGAACTAGCAGATTAAATAAGAATGCCAAACCCAATTACCCTATACTTAATAGCTGTCTACATGAAAGGACATGCATATTTCCATTTTTGGACACAAATTTGACAGTGCCATCTCTCTTAATAATAATCCATAAAGTGAACATATCTGTCATGGAAAACAAATATTGATTTTTTTTTTTTGGCAGTGATGCCCATTAAATTGTATTTAATCCCCTTGGTGGGAGCGTGGTGTTGTACAAAGATTTAATTGTGGTTGAACAGAGATCTGCCCGTCTGCTTCCAGTAGGAGTTTCTAAAGTCCTTAATGCTTGGCAAACAGGTCTTAAAAAGATTTACTCTGGCACATATAGGAGAATTTAAAAAGCCATGTTTCATCGGAACCCCTTATTAAATGAAATGTAGCATGCTCTCCACATATTAAGCACGGGCTGTGGAGGACACTTGCAAAGCAGTCATTTGATAAAACTTCAACAAGGAGTGGGGCTTCAGTGACATTTAGAGCTCTTTAAAGCAGCGCCCTTTCCCCACGGTCCACAACACGAAACCGTGCCAAGTCTGCATGGAAAATTGATATGCAGTATGTGTGGCTTGTTCCATTAGACTCATTAAAGTGTCACTTTGTCATCAGCACGCTCTCTCGCACTTAAAGCCTACCTTACAACTGCAGCAAAGGACTCATTGTGTTGTATGTATAAAATACAGCACAGCACTTTTTTTTTTTTCAAATGTGGCAGGAGTAATTTGTCTTCCAGGCGGCAGCCGAAAGACATCAACACATTAAGTATCAAATGGAAGGTATAGAAAGCAAGTTCATTTGTGGTTGGACGTATACAGCACAGGTCAGTCGACGGGAGCGGGAAAATATGGCCAATTAATGCGCTGCTCTGGAGAACACCACCCTCATGCAGCTTATTTCCCCACTCAGTCTAGACTCTCACTCTGCTAAAATCATTCAAGTGCCATCTACACGCTGGCTCCTCAACTGCAACACCAAAGCCTGAACCGATGTTGTTTTTTGTTTTTTTTGTTCCTTTTTTCTTAATCCAGACCGCAGTTCCCTGAACCCTGTAGAGGTTTTTTCCCCTCTAACAGGCTGACCTCCTGTGCAGACAGTAAATTGCAGGAAAAAGGTTTTCACGCTTGGCTACAGTTTGTAGTGGCAGAAACTTTATCAAACGTCTCCAAAGAGGATCTGAGTGCAGTGCTTTTAGCCTCTGATTAAACGTTGCCTCTCCAAGGAAAACCTTGCCACTAAAACACCTCCGCGCTCCACTGAGTCCGATTTGTGGAAATGGGAGCATTTTTCTTTCTCTCTTTTTTTGTGTGTGCCAGTATTGCGCAAATGCAGGAAATTTACACTTGATTTCACTCACAAAAAAAAGACTTTTGCCTCACTTGGCAGAGCAGATATCCAAAAGAAGGGAAACTCAAATCTGGCTCTCCTTTTAAAAAATTCCTTTGACAACCCAAGCACTGACGGCATATTATCAGGGCATTCCAGCCAAGCAACATAAGGAAAGTTCTTCTGAATCCCCTATTATGTGAATACTGCAATTGTGGGTCTTATTGGGGGGAAAAAACAACAACAACAAAAAAAGTTGCACTCAAAGAGCCATTTAATATCTTGAAACTTTTTATTATCATTTGGAAGCAAATTACCCGCTGGCTTTACATCATTTAAACAATTATCACACAATATTCTCCAAAACAGTTTGCCCCATGGCAGCACTGAGGCACGCCTAGCCTCGGCAAACACATGTGCCTAATAACGAGTGGGAAGTAGGTAATTGCCAGTGCACGACATAGTTTACACACCGGCGCTTTAAATTAGTGACATAAAACAGAGTCTGAGCTTATGATTTACAGCCGTGTGCTGATTAAATTAACGTCTAGGCTTTTTCCCAGTTTCGCGCACTCAGAACTGAGTCAAGCTGTCTCAAAATATGTAGGTGTGTGGGTGTGTGTGTGTGTGTGTGTGTGTGTGTGTGTGTGTGTGTGTGTGTGTGTGTGTGAGAGTCTGAGTGTGAGTGTGTGTGTGTGTATGTGAGTGTGAAAGCAGCTCCCAAAAAATAAATAAAATATGAAAAAGGGTATGACTTTCAGACGGCCACCTCATTTCTTGTTTGTTTTCTAGTGTAACCTGTTTGCTTGAACACATCTGATGTCTCCTCCAGTGCTTGCTGGTGTTGTGTACAGAATTCACGAGGGAGCCTGTTATCCCTGTAAACTGTACCCTGAATTTGCACCATATTCAGTTCAGTGCAAGTGTGCCACAGTCAGAACGTGTGGCATAACAAAGTCATGAAGCCTCATTAAATGTCCACATGGTGCATTCAGCTTCAGTGGGGAACTGTTTCTTTTTAAAATCTGAATGAAGTCTATAAGTACAGACGTGGAAACAAAATAATGAGCCAGAACAAAGCAGCTGAGAGAAATCAAACGCTTTTCTGATGTTTCTGCCTATAATCAACATAAAGTTCTGTCTTTTTCCTCTCCTCAGTAGGTTGTCATATTTGGTAATTAAACAGTGTGTAGCTCAGTGGGGTTTTTTTGGAGGTGCTGTGCAAAATCTACTTTACAGCTTCCCCCTAAGAGAAGAACAGATGATTCTGTGATTTACAAGAGAGGAAAAGAGGAACTTCGATAATTGTCGGTTTGTAAAAGAGGAACAGAAAGTACCTTCCACCTCCAGGCTAATAATGGTTCAGAAATGATACAACCAGCTAAATAAATAATGAAATGACTGACTGGCTCCATTTGATTAAATTGTTTCTACATTTATGATCAGTTTAACAGCCTTTATTTAGTCTGACTCTTCCTAATGACATCCCCAACCTCTAGTAAAATAAAGATATCTGTTATATTCACAGCGTTTTTAAATGGCACATGTGATAGCAATAGAACTCCAGACTCAGTTATATTAATATCTTAACATAAACCAGGTCACTGGCCATCCATCTAGGGTTAGAGATTGAGATAGCGAACGTTCCTTTTTGACCTACTTTTAGAACTCCCACGTGGGAAAGCTCATAACAGAAAAAGCGTTAAGTAAAAATTAATTTATAAGACTTCATTTGAAAGGCCTGTGGCATGTGGCTAAAACAAAAAAACCCGGTCATACCCCTAACCTTAGACAAGTGGAGGTTGACTTGGTTATTGTTAAGAGGTTAACACCTACCCAGTGAATGGCCCTTGGAACTGGGATTTTGTACAGACATTCATGCACGCAGAAATTATAACTCTTAGAGTACACGTGTTCCAAAAATACTTTCTTCACTGAGTCTTGAACTATGATCCTCTTGTATCATAGAAGACTGTGGGACAGACTGGTTTCAGAAGCCTGCTGCAAAATATGAGCTTTGATGGTCCTCTGGCTCTTCCCTCTAGCATTCTTACTCTAAGTGAGAATGCAGCTATGAGTTTAATGTTTCCAGAGCCAGTGGGGCAGTGATACAGTAGTTAGCACTATCATCTCATAGCGACAGTGTTGAGTGTCTGAACTGACCCCTTCAAACACAGAAACTGGGGTCATTCTGTGTGGAGCTTTCATGTCCTTAATCTGTTTTTCTCCCACTGTCCAAAAACACGATTGTAATGTTGTGATGGGTGAACTGGTGATCCTAAACTGACTGTCTGTGTCTTGGTAGAAAGCTCCAGTAACACCAAGGAAAATGGTGTTTGAAGGCAATGTTCTGACTAAATTAACTATGACCATGTGCAATGAATTTGTGATCTTGTTGCCTTTGAAATGGTTGCTTTGAAGGTGTAGACCAGATCTGAGACCACTCGCAGTCAGTTACTGTCTTCAAAAAGGACTCATCATCTCAGCGATGATAAAAAGGCAATAAGATGGAGTCCGTCTGTGACTGAATGGAGTCAAGTTGGCAATTACATGCAATAAAACGATGATAATACGGCGATTAACTCTCATAAACTGGTGAAAATTGCAGCTCTGTTGCTTTTACATACATGGTGATTCAGATTAAACAGAAATTCACATTAACTCATTATATTAAGAGTCCACCCTGAACCTCATAGACTTGAAACAGGAATTCAGAAATTCCTCCACAAACAATGACATAGTGATGATGCAAGATGTTAATTTAACTGCAAGAGGACACAAGATTCAGCAACTTTGCTTTTATATATAGGAAATTTACCAGAACACAACCAGTTGAGTAAAGTACCCTACTGTAAAGTACATTTATAAATCTGTCTGCAGTTATCTAGATTACACTCAGTCTGACTGGATGGATTGAAATGGATATATTTTCCAAAACTTGTTTGATTCCCTTTATTTTCCTTCTTGTCTCATTAGAATTAAATTGCTGAGAGAAAAGGACTGATAATTTGCTGTGCAAATCCATTTCCTGTTACCTTTGCAATGTGAACCAGCAGTATGTCTGCTAATATCTTTTATTTCAAACTACAAAGGTTATTTTTAAACAGATGTGACAGTACCCTGCAGCTGCCTAGAGTCCACCGTTCTTTGTGGGCCTCATGCACTGCCATCATAATGATGAAGACATGTTTGCTGTGCTGACTGTTGTCTACTCCCTGTAATCTCTGTTCAATGATGTCCTGATCTCAACTCCTTTATGGAAAGGTCATCATATCAGTGTACCAGAAAATGTTGATAAATGTATATATAAAGTAATGCATTAAAAATGTGGTCATCATTAAGATTATAACCAATCTTCATCTAAATTATTTAATTGTTCCATTTTGTTGCAAAAGGTTTAAATGGCAGTTTTCATTTCTAATCTCATTTGGGGTTGCATCAGTAAGTAGGGGTGGCTGGATCAATCCAAATATTGATAATATTGATACCAACCTTGGTATTGGTATCCAATCAATGCTAGCATGATAGGATCCACGCTTTACTTTGTTTCTCTCCTGTTCATCAGAAAGTAGACACGTCTGTGCAAATACCGCTCCTCTCATGCTGGTACTCTTTGCTCCATCATCTCCTCCCTGCTCTGCTGTGTTTAGTTGTCCTGCAGTCACGTGACTCAGCGGCATTCAATTTCAATTCAATTCAATTCAATTTTATTTATATAGCGCCAAATCACAACAATAGTCGCCTCAAGGCACTTAATATTTGTACAGTAGATCGTACAATAATAGATAATGTACAATAATAGATCTGGCATTGAGCAGAGCCAGGCAGACTGACGTGAGTGAGAAAGAGGAACATGGTGTAGAGGTGCTTTGTGGCTGTAAATGAAAACATTGTAATCAGTGATGTGTGTTTGAAGGAAACTCTCTACTGCACCAACTTATGTAAAGACATGAAAGAGCAAAAAAGTGAAAAGCCTTGAACATGAACTATGAAAAATGTCTGAACACTAATCTCATAACACACTGCTCTCCCCTGCATATGCTTCCTTTATCAGTTAAAAGCATCAATATTGGCATTGGTATTGGCAATAACGGCCCTCTATTTACTTGGTATCATATCAATATCAAAATTTGTAGTATCGCACAGCATGGAAGAGCATAAACCTGGCAAATGACCTCATCATTCTCTCACGTAATTTTTTACAGTGCTGGTTTAGTTCATTTTTTAAGGCATTCATTTATGCGCAGCTGTCTTCAGGTCCTGGCAGGGCATTTCAATCAGGTCTGGGCTTAGACTTGGCCATTGCAACACCTCGATTCTTTTCTTTTAAACTCATTATGTTGTAGATTTGCTGCTGTGATTGGAATCGTTGTCCTGTTGCACGATCCAACTTTACAGCAGGGCGAACACTTCAAAAGCTTGATCCAGTTGTCTTACTGCACATATGAGTGGAGTCTCTCCAATTTGGAAGCGTGCATTGTTCTTTATGTAGCGTGCTTTGTCCAGATCGTTGCCTGTTAAACATACCTTAAAGTAAAAAAAGAGGTTGTTAATAACCAGCAAAAAATGGCTGTCATAACACAGCTCATTGCTACATTTGAAGTGTTACCAAGTTTTGTAGAATTCGTACTGTACAGCTTGTTATTTATTTTTCAGCTTAAAATATCACCTGCTTTAACTTAAAGTAGTCTAAGGAGCTATCATGTGATTACCTGAGGTGACCTCAGGTAATCACATGATAGAATGGGGATAGGTCTCACAATGGGTTCACCCGAAACCTTGGCTGATTGAGACCCACACCCGTTTTCACACCTGGACTCGTGTGATTAGGTAGAGGATCCACAGGGGGTCCATGACCCGCCTGGGAGACACTCCCACAAGGCTTTAAATTCTGGGACTCTCCACCATTTGCTCTTAGAACTGAAGAAGCTTCTCAGATGAGAGGTGAAACGTTTTCAAGAAACTTAGAGAAGTCCAGACGCTTTTCTTTCCAAGCTCCTTAGACTACCATGACCTGGATGAATGAGAACCTTCACAGACTTAACTTAAAGTAGTTATACAGTGATATTAGTTTTTACCACTAGATAGCAGTAGAAGCTTTGGTCTCTCATTCAACCCCCCAAAATAACAAGTAGCCTGGATTTTCTGGATTTGATCCACATAGAAGCTTCAACAAATTATAAAAAATGTTTAAGCTGGCCAGCTACTATATTAATTTTTCAAGGAAAAGAATGCAACAGCCGCTATTTACCACCAAAATTCCAGCGACCTCAGTACTGAATGCGTAAACTGCTGTTATTATGGGACAAAACAAAACAAAATCCATCCATTACAGCTGACATTTTTTTTCTTCACCCAAAAAATTAATCACACAGAGGAATTTATGCCAGAACAGAAAGCCTACTTTAACTAATTTGTAACACAACAGTCAGGTCAATCAGTCCTTTTCACTTTAAAGGTCCCTTTAATTATGTTGCAGTTGGTCCACAAATCATTTTGTGCAAAAGTGCATTTAATATTTTATCTCAGTCTACGTGTTATGACAGTGTTATCTCTGTTTGTCACGGTCCTGGGTCGGTGACCCAGTGTTTTGATTTTTGTATCATTATTACTGATTTTTGATTTCATCATGGGTTGTGTCTACTAATGTCTTGGTTTCTGTTTGTATTCTAGCCCTCCAG
>VVHJ01028093.1:0-23605 GCA_015107715.1 Tylochromis polylepis
GCGCAAACTTAATTGTAACAGAAAATAAGCTGTTTATTAAGGCTGGCAAATAAACGCAAACAAAGGGCAAGGCAAACTGATGTAAAACTAAGCATTAACCTAAACTGGATGAACTAGAAAACAAACATGAAAGACCTTGACATGAAACATGGCATGGAAAATGACAGACAACCTAACACTAAACAAAGGAAGACAGAGGACTTAAGTACACACAGGTGATCAAGGGGAGTGGGAACACATGGGGGAACAGCTGATACAAATGACCATAATGACAGCACAGGGGAGTGTAAAACTAAACACACTGAACATAGGAACACAGGACTCCTACAAAATAAAACAGGAAACATGAGACGCAGACCTGACAACATGAACTTGACAACATAAGACATGAGACACATGAACCACATGAAGGGCAAGGGAAACTAAACACAGGGGTGGAAGACACAAGGGGAAACTGCAAGATAACTATAACAAAGCAACCTAGGCAAAATGGAAATGAACTTAGAGAGCCTAATAACTAAAAACATAACCATAAACATCAATATACAAGTATAAACTCAACATGCTGGGTCAGAAGACCCAGGATCATGACAGTACCAACTTATAAATAATAGTTAGGGTTAGATCTGCTATGGCTTTCCTTGGTTTCTGTCATATATATACTGTTGCTGTTGGTGAGGAGTCAGTATATATATGAGAAATCCCAATTCAATTCAATTTTATATAGCGCCAAATCACACCAACAGTTGCCTCAAGGTGCTTTATATTGTAAGGTAATGGGGATGACAGATGAAGGCCCAGCATGAGATAAATATGGATTTCATTGAACTGCGAATAATGCAGAGCTAAACTAGTAGAGCCCAGGAACAAAAACGATGAGCTGAAAATGTCATCTTTAACCCACTCACAGCTGCACAGATGTTTACAAGTATTACGATGATATTCACGATGACATTTCTCTGCCTTTTCCCACAGAAAGCTCCTCCTCTCGTGGCTCGCTGGGTCCCCTTTGTAGCTGTGGCAGCTGCCAACTGTGTTAACATTCCCATGATGAGGCAGCAGTGAGTCCTCCTGCGTTTTTCTTTGAACTGCAGGGGTTTTTTTTTTTGGGCCATGTCTGCTGAAGCCACAGCGACTCTGTGAGGGCAGGCATCCTGAGAAGACTCAACCACAGAGCAGTGTTTGCTGTGTTAGATCCTGAGAGAAGGTGTTCTGGAGAATTACTGATCTTAAAATAGTGGTGTGATGTGTAAATCTCTTTTAGCTATGGCTCAGGGGATGGTAATGTAGGTCAGACAGTTGGTTCAGGCTGAAATATTTCAACAGCTATTGGATGAATTGCCATGAAATTTTGCACAGATGTTCATGGTTTCCAGATGATGAAGCCTTTGGTCTTTGCGTGTTTTCCTTTAGCTCCACCAGCATGGTTTTCAAACAAATTTCTACTTTATATGTGGAAAATCTCAACTGTGCACCAGTACTTAACCAGAATCCTAATTATCTCAGTGAGCTCAACAACTATTGCACTGAATCTCATTGAATTTGGTTCACATGTACATGCTTCCAGTGGGAGTATATTTGTTTAATTTGGTGGACCTTTTTTATCTACCAAGGGTCCCTGGGAAGTCAAAAATTTAGCTTTCTCCACCCTTTTGTTTTATATCACAGCATATTTGGGCCATTGAAGTTAAAATAAAAAGAAAAGAACAGATTTAGTAGAAACCCTTCCTGTTCTCAGAGATAAAAGTCGGGAAAAATAGTAACAAATGTGAGAGAGACCTCATATTCTTTGAGATTAAAAGCACAGATAAAAAAGTAGAAGAAAAATAGGGTTTAAAGTAACAACTACCAGATGTCATAGCCATTGTGCAATTAAATAATTATTTGTGCCTGAAATAAAGCAATAAGGAAATGCTTGTTATTTTAACTTTGAATCACCACATTATCAGAAGAAAGATTTTCCAGCGTACTGATGGCGTCATTTACTGTCGCACCTTCTTACTAATGTGTGCGTTCATTGTTTACCGTCTGCCTGCAGTGTGATTATCCACCCTCACAAAGTGAAGTCATATCATTTCTTAAATTTTCTCCATAAATTTGTGGTTTAAATTTCAGAGAATTTGAGTTTTTAAGATTAATTAAGACTCGTAATCTCAAAGAAAATTCCAGCTTTAACTTCAGTAATTTTGTTTGTTTCTCGGAACATCACGCCTCCTTCAAGCTTAAAGCTTATTTTTAGCTTTTACTTTGGATGGCCCTTTTACAATAATTAAATACCTGCGAAACCAGTTGTGCTAATTATTTAAAGTTGGCATGTTTACTTGCTAAACTGGGATGGTTATGACTTCTGTAGTGTGTGCAGGTAACGTGTGTGTGTGTGTGTGGAGTTGGTACAACAGACGCAGCAGTCGTAGTTCAAGATATTAGCATTTCGCTGAAATATCATAAAGTTAATGTCTTTAACCAGCTTACCTTGATTCCTGTGTGCAGACTGGGGTCTCTGGGCTGCTTAGACGTTTCTGTGTTTGCAAACACAAGAAATCCATGCTTTTAAGGTTACTCTCTACACACTCTTAATGTTTTTTTGTTTCGTTTTTTTTTCCTGAAATCTCAGCAGAGATCGCCGCGTTCCACGGATAGAAAAACAGGAACTGGCTCGTTTTCACAATTTTGTTCTCCAATTTGATGCTTGTGACATTCCTGATTTGGAGAGAGCACTTTTCAGCTTTTTATTAAAGCTTAATTTTGGAGCTTTTGGGCATTTATTAAGAAAGTGGGGAGAGACTGAAGGTGAATGAGACACAGGGAAGGGTCTGGGGTGGACTCGAACTCAGGCCCCTGCAGTGAGAAGCAGCCTTTAGTACAAATCCTCTCACATTATTACAGATTATTACAGTTCTTTTTGTTTTATTGTTTTGAGTACTGAAGGTTTAAGATGAAGTGAAGTCAGAATAGCTACCCAATAAAAGAGTGTTTACTGTGAACTGTGCAGTACTTGATGCTGTATATTGTTAAAGTACAGAGCAAGACATAAAAAATAAAATAAATCTATAATAAATTAGTAAAACAACACAATGAAACAGAGTCACACACTTCCACATTGCCCTCTTATCTCTAAGAGAAACAGTAATTCATGTTCAGTTTCCTTTTCCTTTTTTTTTTTTTAGTCTTTTCATCTTAATTTTCTGTTTTTCAGGGAAATTCTGAATGGCATCGCCGTCACAGATGAAAATGGCAACAAACTGGGCCACTCTAAGGTCAGCGCTCTGCACACACTTTAAGGCACTTCGTAATGTGTTTATTTTTTCTTAAATTGTCTCCATTTTTTTCCTGTTTGCAGAAAGCAGCAGTAAAAGGCATCACTCAGGTGGTCATTTCTCGGGTCACCATGGCCGCACCAGGAATGAGTATGCAAAGAAGTGCTTAGGAGAAAGTTATGTCACGAAGATACGATCAATTCTCTCTCTCTTCTTCACTTAATGTTCTTCTTCTTCTCCTTCTCAGTTGTCCTCCCCATCATCATGCAAAGGCTGGAAAAATACAAGTTCATGCAGGTAAGGCGTTCATCTTCATTACCGTTCTCCTGCTAACGTCCCATAAATGTGTGCATTTGTCCTCATTGTCTGCGAAGGTTCTCACTCATCCAGGTCATGGTAGTCAAAGGAGCTTGGAAAGAAAAGCGTCTGGACTTCTTTAAGTTTCTTGAAGACGTTTCACCTCTCATCCAAGAAGCTTCTTCAGTTCTAAGAGCAAATGGTGGAGAGTCCCAGATTTAAAGCCTTATGGGAGTGTCCCCCAAGAGGGTCATGGACCCCCTGTTGATCCTCTATCTAATCACACGAGCCCAGGTGTGGGTCTCAGTCAGCCAAGGTTTCGGGTGAACCCATTGTGAAACCTAGCCCCACCCTATCATGTGATTTCCTGAGGTCAGATGGCCCAGGATGTGAGTGGGTGTTAAGGCGTCTGGGAAGGGATCTCAAAACTGGATTATAGATGGGAGACAGTTGGTGTCGTAAACCACCTCCTCTGTTCAAAGATGGTCGTTCACAGTGGACATAAATGGCTTCTTTCACTCCTCATTGTGCTTTTCTCGCTTTTTACAGAGAATCACATTTCTCCACGGACCAATTCAAGTGATGCTGGTGGGAGGGTTGTAAGTACAGAGATTTTACAGGGTCAGCTGTACTATAATGTCCTCTGGAGTATTTCAGTGGTAACTTTTGTCCTTTTTTTCCAAAGTTTGATCTTCATGGTGCCGGCTGCCTGCTCCCTGTTCCCTCAGAGATGGTAATGAAACTGTTTCTTTACTTTCACACATGAAGTTTGTGGACTTTAAGGGGCATCAAGAAATAATTAGCTTTAGTCAGCCTGGTTTCTTTACATACATATTTATGTACATTTTCTCTGTGCTCTATCGGTCTCTCACATCATTGTGGAGGAATTTTGACCCACTCTTCTTTACAGTGGTGCTTCAGTTTGTTGAAGTTTGTTCATTTATTCACAGCTCTCTTAAATGAGGTCTGGACTTTGGGTTGTTGCAACACCTTGATTCTTTTCTTTGTCCGTCCGTTATGCTTAAGATCATTGTCCTGTTACATGACCAAGTTTCAGTCAAGCTTGTCTGAAGTCATGGCCTCACATTTGACTCGAGGATACTTCGGTATACAGAGGCGTTCATGGTGAACTTAATGACTACAAGATGCAGAGATCATGTGGCTCCAAAACAAACCCACATCATCAGCCTTCCTTGTGCTCACAGTAAGCTGTGCTGTCACGTTCCTTTTGGAGAGAAAGGGCTTTCTCTTGGGTACCTTTAGAAACAAGCCCTTCATGTTCAGTCTTTTTCTAATTGGACTGAGGCCTGCAGAGTCAGTGATGTAGCTCTTGGGTTTTTTGGAGATTGTTTGAGCACAAATTGACTGATGAATTTGCTGGGACTCCCACTCCTGGGAAGACTGTGGCAAATGTTCCAGACCAGCAAACTGCCAAAACCTCAGTTTTTATAGAGGTTCTCACACCTGCTGATGATTAGCAGCTCCTGGCTGCTACGTATCCTCTTAATTTCTGTGGAAACAGTAAGGGTGTATGTAGTTTTCACAGGACTGCACACAATTACATTAATAAAAAATGAAAAAGAAAAAGAAAGTGCTTTGTTTAAATAAACATTGACTGTGTATAAAAGATGGAGGATTACTGAGCAAAGTTGCTCATTGGTTAGTTCTGTTTTTGAAGCTCAAACTGAGCATTTTTGATCTTCAGCTCATCAGAAAAGTGTTCACTGAAGTTCTAGATGAAGGGAGGAGTGGAGTTAGTTTCTATAGTATAGAATATACTATAGAAATATAGTATTTGTAACCAATAAGTGTTCATCAGAGTTACTTTGGAATAGCCATTAAAACGCTTTAAGACACGTTGTCTTCAGTTTCAGAGGGTATGTTCTCTTTCACATATGCTTAAATTTACAAAAATCAAAGTAATACAGTGTGCTGTGTGACAAAACTTAGGAATAAATAATAAATAGAAGAGGTTTGTAGAACCTTATCTATTGGAGGAAACGGGTTACCAAAAACTGTGTCTAAGTTACGTTGTAGCTGTTTCACACAATCAGCTTCTGCTAAAGAAACTAGTCCACACTAATCGACTAGATTTTAAAAATACAAAGCAGAGAGCTCAGGTTTTCAAGTCGTGTGGCTTTGGTCTGATAAAAGATGTTCGTGTTAGTACAGCTGGTGGATTAATTTGCGATGCTGGAATTCCTGGAGTTACAATAAATCCTGCTGCAGTGTTTTGGCCTCTAATAAGCTTTCAAACGTGTTGTTCGCTCAAGCTCGCTCAGACATATTTCATCATCTCAGTCTTCAGATCCATTTTAAAACTCACAAGGAAAAATTTACTTTTGGGAAACAATTTTAACTGAAGTTAGATTTTCAAATGTAAAGGATGTAAGAACTTATCATTATGTTAGATTCAAAAAAAATGTGACAAATCATATTTTTATCAGTTTATTTCCACCTTACCAGCAAATTATAAATATAAATTATAATGTAAGCCTGCTTGGGAACTCTGACGGTAAAGCTAAAAAATGAAACGTCAGTGAGCCGAGCCAAATTAAAACGCAGCACGAGCGAGCGTGGAATGAAGACGCTTAACGGCTGCGTTCCAGATGTTCACTGTGACTTACAGTTTAGCTGGTGTTTAGGGTAAAAACCCAAAAAGTTCTCATGGAGTTTCAGTTTGGAGAACATGAAGATTTTCCCAGTTAAGGAATCCTTGTAAGTATTTCAAACTTTAAAGAGTACCTGTTCTCTACTTTCCCAGTTCTATATTCCTACTAGAGCAGCTGTGCATGGTTCACAGTCATGTTAAACTGGGCCTTAGCTCATAAACTGGCTTCCACCTTGACGTTCACTCTCTTTTTAAGCTTTTATATGCATTATTTGCATGCACACTGGTCTCTATTGGAAATGTTGTCCATGTTTAATATGAACTTCCACTATTGTAGCAGTGTACATACGACAGAAAATCAAGAAAAATGCAGTTCTTATTTTACAAAATTCGGGGGGTGGGGGTGAGACTCACCTTTATTTATTTTGAGATTAAGCCAGGACTCGAAGGATTCACTCAGAGAATAAACCTAAACTCGCCTGTTCTTTGGTCCTAATTGTCTCTAAAGGTAACGACGTTCAGGAAGTAAAGTGTTCACACACGGTGCTAAAGACAGGAACATGTCCAGTTACCTTTAATAAAACCTGTCAAGATTTTGTAAACTTACAGTAGAATAGTGCAACTTTTTAACTTCAATATTTTGCTCATTTTAAAATTTTACTTATTTTTTGCATCCAGTGTTGTAAAACCCATTTATAGCTCTTTACTGAGGCCTTGAAGCGCTGCAATACCAACATTATAACAATGACTATAAAGTACATTCAAAATAATAATTTGCTTTCCTGATTACCCGAGTAGGTTTTGTTAATTTTCTACTGACAAAAATGTGTTTTGTCCACTACACTTTGATTAGTTTTGACTACAACACTTTGTTTTGTCTTGATATGCAAACAAACCTTTGACTGTGCTCCTCTTTTCCTTTCTGTCTTCTCTTCCTCCTCCTGCAGCTCTATGGCTGTTTCGAAGCTGGAGCCCAAGCTGAGAGACTCCATCAGGTCTCAATATGGGGACAGCATACAACATGTCTACTTCAACAAAGGCCTCTGAGGTCAACAGGGCTGATTAGAGTTTTCTGTTCGACGCACAAGACTGAGTTCATGTGTTTCGATATGATGACCTAAGTCTGTGATTATTAGTCACAGTGAAATGCTTTGTTCCTTTTTTTTTCATTACAGTTTCAAACTGGTGCTTGTCTTTGGATGCTCGCCGTGAGACTTTTGATCAGTGCTGTCACTTAATTTTTACTCTAATCACAGTCTGTATTCTTGTTGAGAAACCAAATGATCTCCTCTCAGGAATCAGGAAGAGGAACGTCAGATTAAATCTGTTCGTTTTTTTGCCGTAGTGTGGCTCTCCTGTAGCTGCTTCCATTGTTTCTGTCTCAGTGTTGGAAAATGGGGTCTGCCAAACTTTCTTACAGTCTGTGCCTTTTTACAAAGTGCTAGAAGAGAAGCAACACTGAAGGCATTAATGGCTTAACTGTGAAACCTTAAAAAAAAAGAGAAAAGGTTCCTCTATGCATGAGTCAAGTCTAGTGAGGTTGTTCAGTGGAGGCTGCTGCCCTCTTCTGCCAGAAAAGAGGTAAATGTATGATCTGTCTGTGATTTATCTGAGACGTTTGCCAGCTGGATCCCTTCACTGTGTAAACTCTGACCTCAGTGTAAGCTGGAATAAAACCACACACATTTGAAGCACATCTCCTCACAGTGGTGTTTATTTTAATCCATCGATTGTTCATCGTGTGGAAGATGCTCAAACTTTAACAAACTGTATGGAGAAAGTTAGTCATGACTTCAGCTGCACCCGGAGCACGTGAGGAAAAACAGCAAACTCAGTGGCTTCTGTGACACATTTATGTGAGTCATGTGGATGCCAGAACTCACTGCATGTCTCAGCAGTATCAATGCTGCTTTAATAAAAAAATGTTCTTCTTCAGCTCCATGAAGGAAAAGAAGTCCTGCAGTAGGCTGAACCCACAGAACTGAAAGTCTGTTTCCCAAATCCAAACTGGGAGTTGGTGCCATAGTAGAAAAGCCTGATAGCTGAAGGCTCTGCCTCCCATTCTGCTTTTGAAAACTCTGGAACCCCAAGTAAGCCTGCAGTCTGAAAGTGAAGTGCTTTGTTAGGATAATGAGGTACTATGGGGTCTTGGCCCCAATTCAAGATTTTATATGTGAGAAGAAGTATTTTAAATTAATTCAGAATTTAACATGGAGCTAATGAAGAGAAGCTAATAGGGGAGAAAGTCCCAGTTAGTAGTCTCACTGCAGCATTTTCCCAAAGTCTTTAAGAGTTTGTGTCAGTAATTTTCAGTAGTGACAAAAAATTATTGTGATTATCTAGAAACCTTATAGTGTTTTAGAAGGAAACCAAACTTGGTGATCGAGGGAAAATAAAACTACTTCAAAAAGCGCGAGACCTCTGACAATCCCAGTCAGGCCTTTACACATTCCCCCTCTGATAGAGTCTACAAAACTCTCTTAATTAACCATTTATCACCCAAGTTTCACACAGCTCTAAAGGACCCATTTTTGTAATTTTGGCTGTAATATTACAAAATAATTCTCATCTTTCAGGAATCATTTGAATTTTCTCTCTAACACAAATGGTAATGGAACGCTGATAAATAAAGAGTTAAGCAGCTGCGTAGAAAAGCACCAATCCTTGGGATGCCCTCAACTTTCAGCATCTGCAGTGACTGATACTGCTGTCAGATGGAGCTAAGATCATGGCCATCCCTTTTTTGAAAATCACCTATTTCACTTCATTTTCATTCAGGCACTTATAACAAAACTTCAAAAATGCTCTCGCATCTCAAAATCGTTTTTTGTCTTTTTTTTTCTGTAACATTAAAAGTCAAACATTAACAGCTCCATTGTGACAGTCCTGAAATAATCACTTGGGACTTCTTTGTGTGAGCCTGTGGCTTTTCCTCCATATCAGATGAAAAACAGGTTCTGCACCTTTATGCGTTTCATTTAAGGAAGGCTTAATAATGCACTTTCACTTAAAACAGCTGGTTTAAAGCACTTAATGTGGCAGGCAGAGTGAAAGTGGGTAGGAAGAGGGTGTAGAATTGGGCCCCAAGCTCAGGGAAGGGGCTGATTGAGTTGATGGGAAAGCAAAGAGAGGATCAAGGAGCACAGAGATACACAAACAGACTTCTTCTTCTTGCGGCTGCTCCCTTTAGGTGTCGCTGCAGTGGATCGTAAGCCTCTATCTCACCCTGTCACTCCTCTGTAACACTGTGCACGTCCTTCTTCACTACATTTATGAATCTTCTCCGTGGTTTTCCTCTTTTCTCCTGCCTGACTCCTCCATAGCTCCTTAGTTTACAGAATCAATGTATTTGTTTCAGTTTAGTTTTTTTGAAAATGACAAAGACTAAAATTAGTACATTGTTTTGTACAATCTCAATTCCCAAAAAATTAGGGACGCTAACTAAAATGTAAATAAAAACAAAACACCATTTGGAAAAGCTCATAAACCCATATTTTATTCACAACAGAACATAGAAGACATATCACATGTTTAAAATGAGAGTCCAGTTCAGCTCTCGGACTCTTCTTCTATGAAGCCGTGCTGTTGTTATGGCTGCAGTTTGCAGTTTAGCATTGTCGTACTGAAAGATGGAAAGCTTTCCCTGGAACAGACATCTGGATGGGAGTATATGTTACTCTAAAATCTGTATATGCCTATCAGCACTGATGGTGCCTTTCCAGATGTACAAGGTGCCAGTTCCATGGGCACTAATGCACTTCCATACTATCAGAGATGCAGGTTTTTGAACTGAGCATTAATAACAAACCTGATGTTTTTCTGCTTTTTAGTCTGGAGGACACGGCTCCGTGCTTTCCAAAAATAATTTGAACAGTTTTCCACTTCACTTTAGTCCATTTAAAATAAGCTTTGGCCCAGTGAAGACTCCAACCTCCAGCCTGCATCTGTGTGTTCCTGAGCCCATGTAGTGATTTGCATGACAGAATCATGCCTGTTTTTAATTTAATGTTGCATAAAGACTTGAAGATCACAGGCATCCAATACTGATTTTTAGCCTCATCTGTTGCGCACAGAGATTTCTCCAGATTTTCTGAATCTTCTGATGATATTTTGCACTGTAGATCAGGAGATATATTGGGGAACATTATTCTAAGATTGCTCCTCAATGTATTTTTTTGCAGAACAGTGAACGTCTGTCCATCTCTAATTCTGAGAAACTCTCTGAAAAGCTTTTTTAAAATACCCAGTCATGTTATAGACCTGTTGCCAACAACCCTAATTAGTTGCAAAGCATTCCTCCAACTGTTTCTTCCTAATCCCACTTAGTTTTAAAGCCTTTTATTGGCAACTGCCAACAAAATCAAAATGAGCTACTATTTTCCATGACATTTGATATGTTTTCTGTAATCCTGTGTGGATAAAATAGGAGTTTGTGAGATTTTACACATTTTACATATTTTCCACAGCACCCAAACTTATTTTATTTTTTGGAATGGAGGTTGTAATAACATGATAATATCTCGGATTCAATTTTTTCCAAAACTCTAGTTAAGTAAAACCTTTTTTTCCACGTGCACTTTTAGTTTTTTAGATTAGTTTTTGTGAACTATAACAACCTTGTATCCAGTAATATAAGCTTCATGATTTTACATATTTTCCTTTCTGTCTAAATACGTGTTGCAACAATTTTTCAGCTTTACACTCGAGTGCAGGGCCACTTTCACACAATACCGCGTATTATGAGGGCGCAGGGACAGTTTTATTCAGATTTCCTTTGGGACCCCCTTTAAAAAAAATCCAAAGGTCCGGTGGGTCCGACTGAGCACGCAGCGCCCTCTGCAGGACCACCCTGCACTGGGGGGGAGGAGTCGCACGACCAGCTTTATAAAACGCCTTGAAAAAAAACAGTCCAGACAGACAGACAGCTGCAGAAAGCGGAAAATCGGGGAAAATCCGGAGGGCCCAAACGCACCGTGTAACTTCACCTTTTTACCTGGAGCTGAGCGCGCGCCCGTGCAGTGTCGTTGACGTGTGTGTCGTTAGGAAAACGACGGAGAGGGGACGCTGCCGCTGGAGCCACACTGCAACGCATCTGCGCAGAACACAACATCCACGCAGGGGCTGAAAAACATCGCCATCAGTGTTTACCACGATGCCGTTTTCCGTTAACGGCATCCTTTGCACGCTCGCGCTGCTGGTCCTGTGGCGGGCGGAGGAGCTCGCGGAAGCGTGCAGCTGCGCTCCGGTACATCCGCAACAGGCGTTCTGCAACGCCGACGTAGGTGAGTCCAGCCGCGGGGTCTGCTGTTGTTGTTTATGTTTACCTGGCCTCTCGTGCAGTGAGCCAGGCTCCTGCACAGCTGCAGCCCCCTCAGCCCGCCTCTGGCCACGGTTGAATGGGCTCAACCAGGCTGCTGGAAACCGCTGGAAAGCCTGAAGGTGCTGCTGCTGGTGGTGGTGGTGGTAGGGGTGTTGCTCCTCAAGGCCATGGCCCAGACAGTTTGCACTGCATTCGGGCTCTACACTTGCAGATCCCATTGTCATATTTTTTTGCCATGTCATGTTGATAATGTTAGACCTCCAAAATGTCTTCTGTCAGAATTATAATTTTTAAAAATAGACACACACTCAGGTCCCCATAATGTTCTCTTCAACAGCACTGTAAGGAGTTAGGAGTGCATTTGTGACACTTATCAATAAGTTAATGATGACCTTAATGAACTTTGTGGTTTAAATCTACCCCCAAATCGACATTACACAAACTCAAAGGGTGTACCGCCACTCTGTTGGTATGAGAGCTAAGAGACTGGAATGGCTTTGAACCCAAAGCCTCGGCTCTCAGAGTGTTTGCTTACCGAGCTTCACCCTCAGCAGCCTCGGGACGAAGCGGCGTCGCCTGGATTTTGCAGGGCAACGTGGCACCAGAGAGGGAAAAGAGACAAGGAGGGAGCGAGCGGAGAAGAGGACAAGGGATGGGGAAAGTAAGGGAGAAATTTAACGGGTGTGGGGGGGGGGTTGAGTCTCAACCGCAGAATATGTCACACCACGAGCTTTCCTCCCTCACTACTTTTTTTTTCTTTTTAAATTTCCATTCCTGTCCAGTTTCTTCCTGCACGGGGTGGTGCTGAGAGGAATTACAGGAATGTTTCTGGGGTTTTCCCAACTTTGCTCCGATGCAGTGTACGGATACACACTTGTACACACTCTTTCACACCCCAAATAGACAGCTAAAGGCCTGCCACCATGCATGGTAGACTCTAACACACACAGACACACTGGCTCGGGTGACATCTGGCTGTCAGTTCAGGGTGTGTTTTAGAGGGGAAAAACAATAAAAGTCACAGTGCAAGTTAAAATATGCATGGTATGAATGAGAACGAGAAAGCTGAAGATGTTTTGTTTTTGTTTTTTTCATCCTGCTTTTTGCTTTTGAGTGTGTGCGGGTAAGATGTGCATCCGTGTAATTCCTTATTGCAAAATGACAGCTCTATTTTCAGGTGTGACTCAATCTCTCGCTGAGTTGGCAGGTCTTACAGACAGGATGTCTCACAGGCAAGGTGTTCCAATTGTTTTTCTTTTTTTAAATGTCTGTAAGTCAGGAGAGCTTTTGTCACAGCTGGGGGAGGATGCACGCAAACGGCAACAGTGGCCGATGTCACTGTCCGGCCCAGAAACATCTAGATGAAACACTGCAGAGGAAGAGGTGAAGAAAGGGGTGGACTGGGTTTCGAGGGCTTGTGAAGGGCGGGGAGTGTCAGATGAGAGTTGGCTGAAATGTGCATGTAGGCAGCAACAAAGTGACATTGTCAAAAGTTGCGCGGTCTGACAATTGGGATTTGTTTTGGTGGAATGGGATCCCACTACTTGCTTGTTGATGCACATACCACATAGGCGGGAACCAGCTGTGTGTTTGTGTGCGTCATCTTCTGTTTTCCAGGCAAAGTGATACTCTAGGTCAGACCACAAGCCATGAAAATCATGCAGTGTCATGCACCCACCATACAATCACAGACACACAAACGTGATACACATGTATGGGGACAAACATCCTCTTTTCATATAAATCTGTTGCCCGAAAAGGGGAACTTCCCCACAGCCTTTCCCAGTTTAACTGTCCTCACTCTGGTCAGCGGTCTGAGAGATCAGAGTCACCAATCTCAGCAGTGGACATGGCGTGGATGACAACGCGTGTATACATGTCCTTTCATGGAAATGCAGACATGTCCCTGACACACATCACTAAAAAAATATAATGACACTGCTTTGGAGGATGGTTAATAAGAAACTTGGGCTAAAAAAATCAAATGACAAAAGTCCTAAAATATGGTTCATAATGATTTCTACTGATGCACGTATGTAAATAGTCGCCAAAGTGACTTGATGTTCACGGTTGTTTATGCAGCCCTGATAAGAATTATTAACACTCCTAAAATGTAAAAGATTTAAAGACAAAAAATGCATGAAGTATCTAAAGTTATTGAGCAATAGCATAAAAACTTTATAGTTAAACTGTGAATACAGACATAATAATGTCAAAAATTTAAAATGAAGTAAAAATGTGTGCTGATCGTGGAAAATACTGATGTATAAAATAAAGCTGGTACACCTGGTTTGTTTTTCCTGACGTCTTTTGCCTGTGGCGACGGGGAAACAAAGAAATATTTGCTTTAAAATGACAAAGTTGGTTTGTCTTCACCACACCAATTTTAAACATGTAGCTAATGTGACATCAATGTGCACAAAAGATGAACTCCAGCTACAGCCC
The DNA here is from genome assembly GCA_015107715.1 of Tylochromis polylepis. Classification (NCBI taxonomy): domain Eukaryota; kingdom Metazoa; phylum Chordata; class Actinopteri; order Cichliformes; family Cichlidae; genus Tylochromis; species Tylochromis polylepis. The sequence goes on from VVHJ01028093.1 coordinate 13,931, forward strand.
TTGGTAAATATCTTATTTACTGATTAGCTGATAACAGCTAACAAGGTGGGTGTCAGCCTGAACCACGTTTTACCGCTATGAATAAAAAAAAAAAAGAAAAAAGTGAAGTGTCTAATTTTTAGTGTTCACATTACCTGATTTAACTGTTTCTGACTTCGACGCTTTTGCTGGATAAAAAGGTGCAATTGTTCTGACTTTATTTCTTAATTTTTCACGATAGCAAGGGAGCTGTATGAGCTGTCCAAAATGCTATTATCTAACACATCAATCGCCAAAGAAAAATGGAAAGGTCATGACCAAAAAATTGAATAAAACATCCAAATCCAGGTACTGGAGGTCAGTTCAGAAACGTAAAGGCCTTTTATTAGTTTTCCAAACCGACTTTGAGTACCTGGATTTGGATGTTTTATACCTTTTTTTTTTTCCATAAGCTTTCCATTCTTCTTTGTCCCTTTCTTGAACAAAAAGTGTTCTGAGGGACAACAGTAGCACTTCTGTTATTTACTTTTTCTTCTAAAGGCATGTTTGGATTGTCTTTAAAACCCTGTTTCAACAGTCTGTGATGTTAACAAGAGGTTTCAAAGTCACAAAACTATAGAGCTAAGAAGAAAATCAAGAGGAGGATTTTGCAAAGGCAGTGTACGGATTTCCTCCCCTACAGCCTGTAGGGGAGGAAACACCAATAAATAGCTTCAGGCTCACCTGGAGAGGTGTACAGTGTTGGTTCAGCGCATACATCATATGGTGCACGCTGAAACAATTAGGGTTTAATGGCAAAAACGCTGAGTTCACTACGTTTGAACGTGTTTGCAAAAACTATTTGCATATTGTTACTTCAGGCAGGTAAAGTCAAGCCTGGCTCTCAATCTGGAATCTGATTTCATCTTCAGCTGATCCACTTCGATGCATTTTATTGGCAAATCCAATATAAGGTGGGGTGTTTGGACAAACAGTTACTTATTTCCCTGCAAGCTGCTTTGCAACCCACCTCCACCCCAGCTCACCCTTTTCATGCTGACTCGATCACTGTCATGTCAGCTCCAGTAACTGTGTCAGGGTAAACCAGAGCTTTCAGGTCTTCACGCAGATGTAACCAGAGGTGCCGGCTGAATTGTGTTTGAGGGCGGTTTGTCTCTGTTCAAATGACAGGTTAAACAGAAGGCTCTCATACGCCTGGAGCTGAACAAACCACACCAAGAGTCAGGGATGATTTGGTGGTCACTGGCGTATGAAAAAAGAAATGGATAGTCATGCGGTGGAACGAATCAGGGGGGCACTTAGGATGTGGTGTGTGTTCATATGGGGGTTTGCATGGAAAACATTGCGTAGTGCAACTGATATGCATGTAGAAGTCATTATGCGTCGTCCTGGTCTGACGGTAGGGGACCGTTCGAAATGTGGGTCAGTTGGTGGTTTATGGAGGGGCTTCCTGGCTGCTGATAGAGTGCTGCCGATCGGATGACTTTTGGATCAACCTGCGGTGAAACTGCTGCCTGCAGGCTCGTGGTAGTCATGCTGTTTTAGCATCGTGCTGAGTAGTCTGCCGCCTCTGCAACACGCTGTTTAGACTGCACAGGATGATCCGCTCTGGCTTTATTGAAGGGGAGAAACTAACTGAGAAGTAAACATGTCTGCAACACTGAGGGAGACAGATAAGCTCCCATAACAGCAATCTGTTGTGAATAACAGGGTAATTTCCTCTCAGTATTGTGTCCTGCTGCTGATTCTTTGCTCATTAGTTTGTGGCTCAGAATGAGGTCAGGAAATGAGAGCGGAAAAACTGGGAGGAATGCAGGCGTGAGTGCCAAACAGGTATACTGCTGTGTGTGTGTTTATGTGTGCTCTGGCTGCTGCTGCTGAACATTTGCATAACCATCAAAGTGCAACTAAAATGTAGGGGTTTGATTCTGGGGAACTTGGTTTCTCTTAAAAAAAACAACCTTAAAAAGCAATATGTTTGTGCTCATGGTACTGATTAAAAAAAAAACAGATTCATTCTTCTGAAGTAGAGATTTCTTCTTAAACCTTTCATCCTCTTCTCTGTTAATCCTGGTAAATTAAAACCTGTTCTGTATTTTAGCCTTTAGGTTTTTCTTCTTAAGCAAGTACTTTGTTACTAAAACCTTTATTGCCACCTAGAGACAATATAAAAACATGTAAACACAACAATAGCTGTAATAATAACAGCAATTAGTTTATATCACCCTTTAAAATCTAATATTCAGATCAAATCTGGCCCTCATTAGGTGTAATATGAAGATAACAGCCTACATTTTCGGGCCATATACTAAGGAAGGTGATCATACGATCTTCATATCAATCCAAGTGTGCTTTAAGAACAGCCTCGCATTGAAAAGTAATACACATGGTGTCAGTTCAAAATTGGCAGGCGGGTCCAATGAAAGTATTGTTGAGAATAAGAGCATTGTCCAAATGTGCATCTGTAAGCTGAGGAGGCTGTCCTGCAAGGATTTCTTCTTCATCATCTTCTTCAGGATTTTTACCAATGTACTCCAAGCCCAGCAGCCCACTGAGCCCAAATCTACTCATTCTGAGGACTAAATATGGGTGATTGTTGGACATTTGAGATCTTAACTACATCTTAACTATGACGGTTAAGTTAGCAGATGTATTTCGTCAGCCTAGTGTTACTGTGACGGTGCGGAGGCAGACCCCAAGACACGGCCATGTTGCTCCACATGTTTTTATTAACACAATTCACACAATGCACACACGACACACTCCTAACGGTTGCTGCTACACAAACGCCGGCTGCAGCTCTCCCGCTGCCAGCCGCACATAACACCAACAACCCCCAACCAATAATCGGGACCCTTTTATGGCTGGCGAGGCGTGATTGCTGATGCCGTGCAGGTGAAGCCATCTCCACCGCACGGCACCGCAAGCCACGCCCCGCCACAGTTACATTTACACATTAACAAACAGCCTGAAGTAGTTAGTCAAACGGTAAAGCACAGCCTTAGCGATGCAGACACACTGCATGATCTGAATGTGTAGTAGGTGGGGAAAAAAAGCTGCATTACTTGCAGGCACTTCTCATGGTCCGAGGAATAAATGTATTTAAATCCAATCCAATTTTAAAACAGTGTAATACTTTTTTATTAGTAGAGGTATACATAAAACATTTTAACATTTTATAATGATTCACAGGCACCCAAAAAACAAACAGCCCACATATGTTGTTCACATGGTTTTTTCATGTGAGAAACTGTTGTAAAGGTACAGGCTCCTTAACTCTGCTTTTAGTCTCTGTCTTTGTCTTTACCAGTGAACCATTTTATATATGTAGTATTTTTCACTATGAATGTTTTCACACCAGTCACAAAAGGCTACAGATTGGTCGACAACCACCGGTTGCTATGGGGAAAAGTGTTTAAAGGAAACAGAAAGCACTATTTTGGACATGTGTACACATTTATTTAAAGAGGGCAGGTATTATTTAACTGAATTAATAATGAGATGTATTTAACAATCATTTTTAATGCTTATTTGCGTCACATGTTATGTATCATCGTATCGTTTTCACATTCTGGACATTTTTTTAGACTAATTGATTGTTCAGTACAGAGTTTAGTAGCATGTGTAGAAAACACTCATCTTGCGTCATTAGTAAGACTAAAAAAGCCTAAAGGGAAGGAGCGGCAGAAAGAGAGACGTTATTAAGTCTGGGAGCTGTGAACCTCCATATTTGTATCTGCTCTAAGCTGTAAACTGAACCCGAGGGTGTAAGAGCAGCAGCAGTCGACTGTATGTGTGTTTATCGATGTGTGCGTGTCCTCTGTTCCTGCTTACTTTATGTTTTTTTGTTTTTTTTCTTTTCCCCTGTATTGCTCATATTTTCCATTCTGAATAAATGCCCTAAGCATAGTTGAAGCTTGAAGTCAGTCAGGCCGTTAAAATACACACACACACGCGCACACAAACACGCACGCACGGTGAGAAACAAACCTCTGGCCAAGTCCTTCTCAGTATATCAGCTTTCAAGTTGTATTCTTAATCCTCAATTCTTGTCCTGTGATGGTTTCCCTGGTCATGTTTTGAAGCAGGAAGGTTTGTGCTGCACGCCAAGTCATGTGTCTGGCCCTCCTCTAGTGTTGGCTGATGGAGACCTCTGGTTGGGTTTTCATTGACTGGACTGCTTTAGATGCTGAAATTCATTTTGTTGTGGTGTTTGGATGAGACTTTAAGGCAGCTCGATGGGTGGTTTGGGCTTTTTTTTTTAGCCTGTGATGTGGTGAATGAGAGTCATAAGCAGTGTTTTCCACACATAGACCCTACTTAGGCGGGTAACAGAGGTATAATAATGACCACCAATGTACCAGAGTTATTTAAATTCTATTTTTTATCTGTCTGAGAGAACACCATCCAAAAATGATTTGCTAGCAGCTCTTATTTTAAAAGTCTAGTCGCTCCTAACCAGCTAAATCAGTATTTTACCACCAGCAGGCTGACAAGGTCATCGATATCATCACTCTGAATGCTTTTTCTTCAACTGCATCATTTTGCACTGCAGTAGGTGGAAAACTAAGATTCCCTGCTGCAGAGCAAGACGGTGAAGTTCATCCACAGAATGAGGCACTCTCTGGAGAGGGAGCTGATTGTGTTGCTCAGTTATGTATTAGTCACAGAGTCCTTGGCAGGTGCAAACAAAGTATCCAGGAAGTAAAGGGCAGAAAGAGTAAAATAAATTTTAAAAAAATACAGATAAAGTACTTGTGCATACTGCTGTATGTTCAGAAATGCTGTTAACTCGTTAATTTCTCAGAATATAGTTGCTACCCATTACTAAACATTCATCATCAGTGACCATTATCAGAGCTGTGCAATGCGGATTTTGGCCTCTAATTTTGAAAGTGGTGAATATTGCCAACTGCTTTGTTTTTTTGAGACCAGTGACAAATTTTTATGACTCAAGCAAAATGACTGTCAGGCAGTAAATGTAGTGCATTTTATAATAAATAGGGCCAGATTTTGAACATAGCCATTATGCAGCGTTACATTGTATGGGAGTTAACGTAATCACCGGTTTCACTTTTGTTCAGTTGTAATTACAAGCAGAAAAATTGGATGACATGCTGGGGGGAAAAAACAAAAAACATAATTAATTTATGATGGATGAGCCAATTTATAATGTATGCTGTACTATTAGGTTGAAATATCAGCATTCATAAGCCTCACTTTTATAACTCTGCAGTAAAAAATATCAGTGTTACTACACTTAATATAATCAGTGTTTAAAACCAGTTTGACTGTTAGATGGCATGGCATCGAAGACATGAAGGTAATGTTTATATCTTTCTTTTTTGTTTTGTGTAATTAGGCCTTCTGCGAGCAGAAGACGCAGAAGCCTCAAGATTGCATCATCATATTTCAAGAAAATGTGTGATAACATTGATGCTTGCAGGCAGCAGACGTTATGAGTGTAACTAAATGAAGGGTATTTTACATCCAGCTTTTCCAAAGATGCTACTGTCATTGATGGCAAACTTCTTAATTTGATTCTATTGAAACAGCCACCAGCAGCATTATAGTGCAACAAGAGTGACACATGAGTCAAAACGCCATAGCCCGGCAGTGTTTTCACTGTAAAATCTAAGCAGAAGCATAAAATAACTGCTCAACACTTTAGTTTAACAATAACTAAAGTAACTTAACCTTGTAACTCATCAGGAGCTGCACAGTATTGGCACATAATAAGACTGAAGAATGTTTTCAACCTGGGATGTTGTATCTTAGGTTGAGCTTATTAACCAGTGGCTTAAAGGCCTCCTTTGCCATTGTGTAACAGAATCAGTAATTTTCAGCTACTGTTTGGGCTTCCTGTGATATGGAGTGCAACTAGCGAGTACAATTAGCAAGTGCAACTAGCATGTGCTCCAGCAATGCTAACTTAACTCATTTGTTTACATTTAGGCTGCTAGCATCTCCTCTTTTGTAGCCTGGTTTTTGAAAGTGTATTTTTGCCTCAAGTGCCAAAACACATTGCTGTTTTCCATCTTTAGTGGAAACTTTTTTTTTTTTTTTTGTATATCTTGCATAGTTGGAGGTTGTTTAAGTAGCAGTAAGTAAGTTGTTTTTTAGGTACTAAAATTGGAGACTGATACGTGGCTCTTGCTCTCAGACATGCCTGGGCTTGTCTTGTTGTTGAGTGCACTGAAAAAAGTAAACACTTGGTGTTGCTCTAGCAGTGATATCGCCGTGACTTTTTATGTCATGGTAAAATTTCTACCACTATTATCACAGGTGATATGAGTCACCCGTCACTTTGGACACCCTCTCATTAACAGTATTGTCCCCTTCCATTGGTACACATTTCAATCGGTCATCCTGAAGTTCAGAAAAGTATCCGCCCACTTCCCACTGCCAGCGCTTATTTCATCTGTCGTTGCTGAATTGTATTGACATGTGTGGTTTCTGGTTGCCAAGTTGCTGTAGCCTGGTTCTGCTGGAGGTTTCTTCCTGTTAAAAGGGAGTTTTTCCTCCTCACTCTTGCCAGTTGCTCACTGATAAGGTGTTGTGATTGTTGGGGTTTTCTCTTTATTATTGTAGAGTCTTTACCTTACAGCATAAAGCACCTTGAGGAAACCAGTGTTGTGATTTGATGCTGTATATACTACAACTGAATTTAATTGTGTCCTTTAGGGACGCTCCTTTAAGCTTCCTTTTAAGCCTCCCTTTTTCCAGGCCGCTCCTCCTCACAAGCAGAAGATTTGATCAGCGCCTCAGCACATCAGCATATTAGGGCTATCTGCTCTCAGTGACATCACACAGAACGACAAGTAGAAAAAACTATGCTAAACTGTGCGTTTAGAGTAGGCTGATGTCTGAACATTGATCACAGACATTATTTGTACATAAATTGATCTCGTTATTTGAAACTTTGGCCATGTTTAATGAGTGTATGTAACAGTGTATGTAAAACTGAAAATAAGTAAAAGCATAATAAGCCCCTTTAAGTTACAGATGGTTTGCAGTTGCTAAATCAGTGATGGGGTGAGTCCTGCTGAAATGCATCTTATATTTTCTGAAATTTGTTTGTATACAAACTCGTAAATTTCAACTTTTAAAGGAAATTGATATTTTGTAACATAGTTGTTAACCTTTTGTTTAACCTTTTGCTCCATTTGTGAGTTACTTTGACTTAATTGGGGGGAGTTGGTTTCATTCTTTTACTTTTTTCCCTAATTGGTGGACATGCACACCAACACCAATATACAGTATGAGGCTTATATTAGCCTGCATCCAAAGTTTTAGCCTTTACCCAACAAACATTAGCAGGTTTCCCTTATTATCCTTTGTAGTCGGAATCATTTTGACTTTTTTTGTTTCTACTTTTTTGTTCATTGGTATGAAAGACAATAATTAAAGCGTCAGTGAGTAAATACGATTAATTCCTGCTGCCTCTGACGCTGTGTTTCTCTGTTTCCCAACCAGTGATTCGAGCAAAGGTGGTGGGAGAGAGAGAAGTGGATTCTGGGAACGACATTTATGGAAACCCCATCAAGAGGATCCAGTATGAGGTCAAACAGATCAAGGTAAGAATATCCTCACTGTTGTAGCCAAAAAAGTTTGACATTGAGTCTGTTATTATGACCCCATGCACTGTGGGTTTTTTTTCAGATGTTCAAGGGACCTACCCAGGACATCGAATCTGTCTTCACTGCTCCCGTGTCCGCCGTTTGTGGCGTTACCCTTGATGCCACTGGCAAGAAGGAGTATCTGATCTCAGGTTTGTGTGACACTCCCCTGTCTCTCAGAAATAATACTACAAATGAAATTTGATAATCTCAACCAACTTGTGGAAAAGAAGCTGGTGTTGGGGGGGCGTAGTAGGTATAATGACGTATATAAACCTATAAAACAAAAAGTGAAAGAATACACAGACAGACAGAAGCACAGCAGGAACTCGCAAACAGATAATCAGATATGATCCTGCAGGTGCAAACAGCCGGGCCGACAAACCTGAGATCGGATAAAGAGTAGTGGGCAATTTTGCATGTTGGTGGAGCAGCTGTTTATGTTATTATAGGTAATGATACTCTGCTGGCTAAATCCTGTGGAGACTGGGAGGGACCTTGTCTGTTGTGGTACAGCTTAAGCTCCTGAGGTATTTTATGCCTTAGTGACTGTTTACATCTGCATAACATCTGCGTCATTTTTCAAAATTTGTAAGCTGAAACCAGCTGTACTCATTATTTAAGACTAACGGCACATCACGTGACTGCCTTAAAGTCAGCGGAGTAACTTGAAATGGTGAACAAACCTTCCAAACTAATTTCAGCCAATTGTTTACCTTTCTGACCACAGCTTTACGGTTTGGCTTTGGTGTCAGTGTCTCAATAGCACCGTTGTCAGCCACAGCAGGCAGCTGTTTGTTTTTAGAGGAAAAGCTCTGAAACCCACTGTCCAAACAACAGACAAACAGTGTTAGCGACAAGCTGGTGAACTCCTTATTCTGCTGCTAAATGGTCAGAAGTTAGTGGTTGGTAGAGATCCAAAACACAGCTGGGCATTAGCTGACCATATTTAGAGTTAACCCATCCACAGTGGGGCCACAAGCCAGTGTACTCCCAGTGCCAGATAAGAATTGGTTTCCATACCTAGTCTCCTCCTCCTCCAGCAAGAGGGTGCTGCACCAAAAAGCTCCGTGTGATTGCTTTTGTTGCTGGCAGATCCCTGCAGTTGTCCCCAGTTTGCGTGGAAAGTCAACTTTTCTCCAAACACCCACCAACTGCTCACTGAGCGGTAGCAAAACTGTGAAAAGCACCTTCAGAATAAAAAAAACGTGCCTTAATATTTCACCCAACACATTTCAAAAGGTGTAACTTTTACTTTAAAGAGTCACAGTTTCTGGTTTGCAACCACTTGGAAACTGGTTGGGAAATGCATAAATTTCCCTAGCAGGTCAATGATCAGTCTCTAGGCCTGTCTGACTGAGGCCTTAGCTAGTTTAGCTTAGTGTAATTCTCACTTTGGGACTGGCTGATCCCTTGCTTAGAGATAGGGTGAGGAGTTCAGTCATTCGGGAGGGGCTCAGAGTTGAACCGCTACTCCTCCACATTGAAAGGAGTCAGCTGAGGTGGGTCAGGATAACAAGGATGCCTCCTGGGTGAAGTGTACTGGGCATGTCCCACCAGTGGGAGAGCCCAGGTTAGACACTGGCCCTGGATAAGCAGAATAAAATGGGAAATATTTAACAGTTAATATTTAAATAGTTAATGATACTGGACAGAAAGGAGTCCAGAACATAGTTTTATGTTTTGTTTGAATGAAACAATATCTTAACGTTAAATAATGTGTTATTTAAAGAGCATTAGAAGTATAAGCAGGCAGATAAAAGACAGAGCAAGGATGGCTGTGATTCTGTGTTTCCAGTCATTGCCAAACAAAGGAAAGCTGTGCTAACTCTGCTGGCGGTAGCATTATACTGAGCAGACACATAATGGGAGTATGAGTCGCTGATTTCCAGTTTTGATTAGATTAGCTTATTACCCGCTTTGCCTCTAAAAAAAACTTTACCTACAAAGCTGTCTGTTAGTTACTAGTAGATTTTTAGTCCGTTGCAGTAACCACAACAAAGAAGCAAAAAAAAAAAAATCTTAGTAGTTGAGTCAGGAAGATTTTTTTTTTTTTTACCAATTTTTTTTTTTTTTT
>VVHJ01028093.1:36267-47037 GCA_015107715.1 Tylochromis polylepis
AGGGGGGGGGGAGGGGGTGTTTTTTTTTTTTTTTCCCAAGGAGTCCAGAGTTGCTTTTAGTAAAACATGACGCAGGCTTAAGGACGAGTAAAAGAAGATGCTGCAAAGAGGATACTGAAAGACTGAAACTCCTGGCTGGTGTGATGGGGACTGTAAGTGAGCTGTGTGCGTCCAGTTTCCAGGCATTTCTCTGCCCTACAGTCCGCCCGGGGCCACCTGCTGCAGGTGAGAGCTTTTAAGGAACCACGTCTTCTTGGTTAGAATAGAAAATGTATTGCTGGGTATTTGTGAGCAGATTTCAAGGATTACAAGGTGACATGCGTTTGAAAAAAAAAAAAAAAGCTTTAAAATGAAACATTATTGTTGTTATCATAGCTTTTTGTTGGTTTTATGTTGCTCAGAGCAACGTGGAGCGCAAGACTGGCACAAAGTGCTATCAGTGTTCAGTTGCCTTGGTGATTTTCAGTTAGGCTATCAAGACACAGAGCATTCTGTAGTGTGCGTGTGTGCGTGTGACATTTCTGTGTACGTACATGAGTCAGTGTGTATGTGTTTGTGTGAGATGGTGGGCTTGATTCGAGAACATGACGCACACCCATCACGGTCTGGTCCAGGATCCTCCTCTCCAGTGGGTGCTGCAAAGAGTGACATAATCTCCATCGCTGCCCACTGCTCTCCCTCTGTGCAGGTGCATTCATGTTGTGTCAGGGTGCTCAATCAAAAGCCGTTATAGCACCATGAAAGCAGCACACAGGTTACATCCATTTACCTTGAGCTTTTATGACTTTCCAACAGCTTCTTATAGCTTCTCCGTCTTTATTTTGTTCCTAAACTCTTAGTTGATCAGGTAAACTGTAACCTGCTTTGACATTACGATTTCAGCACCCTCCTCTTTAAATGTTTTCATGTTTTCCAGTTTGCTGTTAGGGTAAGAGCACTGTTCTTCATTTAAAATTACTTGAATGAGGCTGATAAAGACAAACATTGTAACAGCAAAAAACTATAATATTAACAGAAACCGATGTAATTTTGCTGCCAAACCTCACAAACTTGTTGATATTTGCAATTTATGAAGGTTCAAATGAGAAGTGGACTTAGAGTGGCTTTTTTAAGGCCTGCTTTGTCAGACCTAATTGAAGGCTTATTGGTTCAGTTACCTCAACTTGTGCAGATAGTTTAGTTCAGTGCATCCAAGCTTTTAGATATGCTGTCCCTCTACCTCAATCAAAATCAGCAGCAGCAGCTAAAAGTCCTTTAGAGGACTGACCTCACTGTGAGCTGTTTGTATCACAACAAGAAAAAGTCCCTCGTAAAGCAAACTGTTTTTAATATTTTCCAAGCTGACCCTTTAAACTGTTAAACAGCAGCAGCTCTTCCTTACCCCACCCCGACATATCCTGTTTTTGACGTGTCCAAACTCTGAATAAAGCACCGATTCAGGGGCACAGCTGCAATCCTTTTCCCTCCTTTCCTCCGTCCTTCACTACACCCTCTCCTCTCCCTTCCTTTTTCACACAGGCAGGCTATCTCTGATATCAAACCCAGCTTCCTCTGGCTTCACACCCTCATTCTTTAAATATGTTTCTCTTTTTCAACGGGTGGGGACTATTATTATAAAATTAATTATTTGTTTTGTTGAGTCCTGCATCCTGTTCTTGCTTGAATGTAGAGACAATTATGTCAGTTTATCAAAATCCCCAGACCAAAAGACATTAAAAGTGATTTTAACTCACACATTAATCAGTATAGACACAAATACATACAAATCTGAAGTTGCAAACATGTAATGTTGCTGTAATTTTTCATTTTTTCACTACACAAAATGATTTATCTACTGCTCTATCACACATATGTTACATACACTTGGTTGTTGTGAGAAATGCTGGTCTGCATATTTCAGAAATATCTGATCTGCTGGGATTTTCTAGCACAATCATCTCTAGGATTTGCAGAGAAAAAGAGAAATTATCCTGTGAGCTGCAGTTCTCTGGGCAAAAATGCATTGCTGATGTTAGAGGTCTGAGGTTTGAAGGAAATAGTCACAGTGCATCAAGCTGATAGGAGGGCAATGGTATAACTTACATAACAAGTTGTTACAACCAAGGTATACACAAGACCATCTCTGAACACACAGCACAGGAAATCTTGAAGCAGATGGGCTATGTCATCATTTGCCACTGCTGTCAGCTAATAACAAGAAACTGAGGCTACAATTCACACAGGATCACCAAATTTTGACAACAGAAGATTGCAAAAATATTGTCTGGTCTGATGAGCGATGATTCGGATGGCAGGGTCAGACTTTCCCTTAAGCAAAATTAACATATGCAGCCATTGTGCTATACATCAACATTTTAGGCTGCAGGTGGTTTAATGAGGGGAGAGATATTTTCTTGGCACGCTTTGGGCCCGTTAGTACCAACTCACCATCAATGAAACACCACAATCTACCTGAGTACCTTTATGACCACAATGACCCATCTTCTGATGGCTGCTTCCAGCAGGATAACACAACTCATCAAAAAAGCTCAGACAGGTTTTTTGAACATGACAATGAGTTCACTGTACACAAATGGCCTCCACATTCACCAGCTCTCAACCCAACAGAGCACCTTTAGGATGTGATGGAACTGGAGTCACATGATGGACATAGAACTAACAAATCTGCAGCAACTGTGAGATGCTATCATGTCAATATGGACCAAAGTCTCTGGGCAATGTTCCCAGCACCTTATTGAATCTATGCCATAACGAATGAAGGCGCTTTAACCCAGTATTAGCAAGGTGTACCTAATGAAGTGGCTCATATGTGTGCATACTGTGCATAAATACTATGCAATACACACGCAAACATATATACTATTCTATATACTATAGTTGATACCTCTATAGTTGTATACTTAAATGAAATAAAGAAATTGTTTGTTTGTGAATCAGTGTAGTATAGTCTGGTGGTTTATACATTTACCTAATAACCAACAGCTCCCCCCGAAGTGATCCCGGTTGGAGACACAGATCCTTTGGTCCTTTGCGTAAGGAAAGACATTCGGTGTGAAAACTCCTGGGGCGAAAAGCAAAGGATATGAAAGATAAGGGATATGAATAACATAACCCATATGCCACAACCCATACCTATTTTATTTTTTAATTTTTGAGACAGAAAACAGGCAGATAGATGCATAGATAGTTATTTGCTATTTGATTGGCTCTTGGCTCTTAAGCCACGCCTCCGTCATCCTGCCAGACACCGGCTGTCCCTCCGCAGTCAGTTGTCATCAACTGCCAGTCTAACGGTAACTGAGTGAAAAACTAGGCAAACTATAGCCGCATATTTCGGCTTTAAAGTTACTTAAAAAGTGTGACGTTTAGCGTGGTTTCCTGGGGACAGCGCAGACTAACAACAGGAGCATGGTTCTGGAAATGGAAGACGAAGTTGGTAAGTTACCTGACGCGGTTTAGTTAAGCAGCGTTAACCTAGATGCTAACACGGATAGCTAGCCCACTAGCATAACTTTGTGCATAGTTACGGATAGGTAAGCGAGGCGAGCTCGCTCCAGTAGCAGGTAATTTAAAAAAAAAAAGTGTTTTGGCATTTAATATCCTGTACCCAGAGCGAAAGCAACAAGTCCTCATGTGTCTAACTTGTTAATGCTCTTTGGCAGTCTTTATTAACTGGCACAAGAGATCTATTATTATTAATCTGGGTCGGTGCCAGACCTCCGGGGGGGGGGTTGTACTTATTGTGCAGCACCAGATGAGTCTATAAATACAATCAATGCAACCATTTATTGGTTCGGAAGTGAATGAACTGCCCTCAAAACAGCAAAGGGTTGGCCACTGTCAACAACAACTAGAAGGCTGTGAAGACACACACACACACACACGTATAGTAATGAATTTGGATTATAAATCAGCTTCTTCGCAGCACCACTGCTGTTTCCTGTGAAAATGTACTTCTCATACAGGATGGTGCCCCACCTTATTCTGAAAAATAGATGGCCTAATGTTCATAAGAGCAAGGGAAAGCTATCAAAATGAACTTCCTGTAATATGATTTGCTTTAAAAGCTTTCTTTCACCTTACTTTGAAGCATAATTTTAATAGTGTTTTGCTTCCATTTACTTTCAGTGCACTGCAGCTGACAGTTTATAGTGCCCGCACTTTATTTCTCTGTAATTTAAGTATTTGTTTCATTTCTTCTCCGGGGCACATCGTGTTCCCCCTCATGTTCTTTTCTTTTTTATTGGTTTTAGCCTCATTGCTTATTGGACTTAGGAGCCTTAAGGATGTACAAATGCAACCAGGGAGGATTATATCCTTACTGTTCAGCCAGTTATCCTTGAAATGGACAATTATGGGCTTGTGAACACTGAAACAGACAATTACTGCCTTGTGAACACTGCGAGACGCTGAGAGCTCAAAGTACAGATATTTTTCTTGTCATAACCAGACTGCTTTGCCTTAGGTCCTGGGTCATGGTACTTTCTGGTCGCAAACACATGTGATGAGCAGAGAAAAAGAATAAACTGTTGTTTTCGACATTGGGTGCATTTTTCATCCCCAGGAGGAGTGAGTCAGCCTTGTCATTGCTTTACCATATATTTTGGTATGGCTTTGTTTTGGAGAGGCACAAGGATTATTTCCACCTCTGAACAGGCCTTCGGTTGGTGGCTACACATGGTATTAACTGCATGGAGCCTGAGTTGCGTCACTTAACTTAACCATTACTAAGTTGATTAAAACACAGCATATTTATAGATTCTGTCATCTTCTTTGCCTTCCACACTTTTATGGACATTTTTGACAGAGTGAAACAAGAAGTCTTTCTCCCTGGGGTTTATTTCAGGAGGGACCTTTGTTTCCAAGGTGCCTTTTTAAAATTAGCCACCATCTCCCAACAGACTATGCTGTCCAGGTTCCTTTTGCAGTGCTACCTTTGGACATTTTGTCTTATTTTCATTAAGCAGTGGACCCGTGGTTAGTTGTGATGAGATTTTGTCTAGTCTTCCTGCTTGTCAAGCTGTCATGAGCCCCACCATCCAGCAACCTCAAAACAGACTCGATTTCCTTTTCTTTTTTTTAAGAAATATTTTAGGGATTTTAATTTGCCTCTGTATGGGAATGACTCATTCATCACTTTTTGTGCATGCAGTTAAAGCAAAAGTGTTGCAGCTCAGTCAGCTGATTCAGTGGCTGGGGATGAAAAGAAAACTGCTTGCTGGAGGTCAAAGACATTGTATTAAGTTTATTTGCTGTATATTCAGTCTTTGAAAAAGACTTTGAACTGGTTGTTTGTTTGTTTGTTTGTTTTTAACTGGCTAAAACAGCTTCATTGGGCTGGAAGCCAAAAAAATGTCCTTGCTCATGTGAAGCTGTACCTCCCATCCTTTTTTTTTTTTTTTAATTTCCTCCTGGTCCCCACTCTCCACATGGGGGAGTCTGCTCATTGATGGAGTAAACGAGCAAGGGAGGAGTCAAGATGGACAGAAGGAGGAGGAGGGGGAGAGAGATGAGAGTTCAAGGGTTTCCCCCCCCTCTTAAACACACATTTGTCCTTATCCTCATTTTCTGCCCTCCCTCCTTTGCTGGAATGAGGTTCTAAGGACTACAGAGATTGGACTGGAGGACCACAGGATTTGGGTTTGGGATTGGAAAGTTTGGTCAAAGCTGTTTTATTTGAAAGAAACACGCTTTTTCTTTTACTTGAAGTGATGATAAACTTAAAGCTGTGTGGACTCGAGCTATAAACTGGGCTGAGCTGGTTGTACTGGGACCATTTAGGCTGCCGGTGGCGACTCTCAGCAGGCAGACGCTTTCTCTGGTATGAGTATCAGAATTATGACGCAAATGTGTAGGTGTTCAGTTATCCTGAATGAGTGCAGGTCCCTTTGTGAAACTTTTTGAGAACGGAAACCAGAACAGAGGCTAACTGTAGCTTGATTGATGCGGTTTTTCTGTCTCTCTTGCTTAAGGAGGATGTAATGTGTTGCATAACATAGCTAAAGCAGACAGTCGAAGCAGGTTGTAGAGCAAACTTTAGGCCTGGGTTTGATGGTTGGATTTGCCAAGCAGCTGGTCCTAGCAGAGACACTAATACACACTTAGTGCCCTTGAGACTATGCAGAGCAGCTGGTTTGCAGAGTGAGATGAGATGTCTTGGTATTTATCCCAGAATGTATATGTGTGTGTGTGTGTGTGTGTGTGTGTGTGTGTGTGTGTGTGCGCGTGTTTGAGAAAAGGATGACATTTTCTTTCACAAGCTATCATAAATCGTTTGTTTTATTTCCTCTCTTAGCATAGAGGGGAAGTGAGTGTGAATGCCAGTTTCACTGACTCGATGCTCACAATAGTGTGTTGTTTATGCCCTCAGGTTTATAATAAGAGCTGCTGCAGCCTACTTAAACCTCCTTTTATGGGTGAGGTGTGTGTGTGAGTAGCCAGTGCATCACTGTTTATAAGTCTGACAAATACAAATTATATTAAATCCTTTGGTGCCATTTTGGATTTTGACAGAGTCACAGATGTCTGGAGGTCCCGAGTCTTTTAAATGGTTTGACAAAAACATACTGTAATTACAAGTTTGCTTAGATTGTCATACTTTTGTTTTCTATGAGACCTTTTGGTGGGAATTTACTTATATTTCATATTCCAGTGTGGTAATAACTGATAATATAAAAATGATCTGCAAGCATGCTTTATCCTCAGCTAGATTACATCTTGTATAAACTTGTTAAGCTTTACTCATTGAGATGTTACGTGAAAACAAAAATATTTTCCCTGAATTTACCAGTGGCTGTTAGGATGGAAAGTAGCAGTGCACCTGCAAGCTGTTTACCAACCACTATAAAATAAAACATTGTGCTACTAACTAGCAGGTTTGAAACCAGTAAACTGTGTGTATAGTTGTGAAGTTGAATGATACTGTAAAAAAAAGCCAAGAAAGCCAAAGTTAAACATTACTCCAGTACAGCCATCACAAAGCCACGTAAAGCTAGTATGTCATGAGCATGTCACAACTGTTTGCAGTCATTTGAGAGCAATTTGTGGTTGGGGACCATCTTTAAATAATCATTCCCAGCCTAAATTAAGTGATATTTTTGCTTGAAATGCCCACTAATACCAGGCTTTTGTGCAGTTCCTTTCTCTGAAACGAGCCTTTTTTTTTTAGCTCCCCCCCTCTTTATGCTACCTCTTTGTGGATTGGCTGCCCCTCACAAATAGAAGGTGTGAATACCAGATGGATTTCTATGCTTTGAGTCAAAACTGTGTGTCTTATGTTATGTCATGATGTCCTATACAGAGCCTATATATAGAGCTACATGTTGTAGCGGTGTGCTGTCACCAGGGGTCAGTGTGAAAAATATGTGGAACAAGTAGTCTCTGGGCTACTTCTGGCTTTTGTTTCCAGTTTTGGTCCTGTCGTTTGGAGGACAGAAGTTGTAATAGAGAAGCTCTCTGAGTTAAGGATGTCCAGGCAATTAAAAACAAGGGAAGCTGTCAAGTGCAGTTACTGTCTGGTGCTGCCTTTTTTTTTCTTTTTTTTTTAAGTTTCTTGTGCGCCTTTGTGGCGAGCTAGCTTCCTTTCCTGTTCAAGCCAACCTTACGATCAGAAAATAAGAAAAAGCAAGTTTGGTTGTCAAAGCTAACTTTCACACACAAGTCTTTAAAGTGGTTGGCATCCCAAAAAGTCTCTAAAAGGCTGTGAAAACATTTAGACTCCAAGAAGTTGTAAAAACTGCCTGATTAACAATATGTATTTTAGTTATATTGTAAAACATACTAACATGAGCCTAGAGTGCTTCATGTGTTAAACATTCGATAAATGTTTCTGCAGAGGTTGACACTCAGTAACTTGGTCATAATGGCAAAGTGAAGTGAACAGTTGACTTGAATCTCTCAGCAGGACTCCTCTAATGAGGCCGACAGACAGCAGCAGCACAGCTTGATTTGTCCTCTCTGGCTGCTTGTTATTCAACTTAAACTGTGACCTTTCTTCTACTTTTTCTTAGGTTAGGGCATTTCATACAGTAGACCTCAGAAAATAAGCATAGCAGAAGTTTTATTGTGAAGCACAGAGAAGAGGAAGATTCATTGTTGACAATGCAGAGATGAGATGTGTGAAACAAGAAATATTCCACATCAGCACTATGGTGCTACAGTCCCTGACCCTGAGTCCCACAGGAAAATCATCAATATTTTCAGATATTTTCAACCAAGTTTCTTATCTGGGGTTTCATTTGTTCAATCGAAATGGAAGTTTTTGTTTAAACAAGGTTCAGAATTAGCAGGAAATTGAGATTTCTGTGAAAAAAAGATAACATTATAATCATAATGAACCTTCAAAACTCTGTCCTGAGCTAACCTCATGTCTTGTTTTTACTTTTTTTTTTCTTTCCTTTTCTTCCCGTTCAAGCTTTCTTAAGAAAAACCACCAGTACGTGTATCAGCACATCTCGTCTGTTCCTGTGTTATCGTTACTCTGCAGATATATTGGGTGTCTGTGGGTACATGAACCTCCCTTCTATCAGCATAGACATTCGGTCATGTACGGTTAGGGCTGTTTTTCATGAGGAGGAACGTCATTCAAGTTTGATAGGTACACTAACATATCAAGTCTAATGTGCCAACTGTTAGTCATCAGACCTTTTCTTTGATGTTTCTATGTAAGGTCTGACTGTTTTGTTTCTTTAGAGACCAAAAACAAACATCCTGTTTCAGTAACAAAACTTTCAGCTCATGTTATAAAGTTCATGATAGTACATGCAATCTGATCTGATCTATTAGATCTGTCTGATCTATTTTCTGCTTGTTTTATTTGTTTATTTTTTCATCATTTTCAAATCATTCATTTTCAGCTACTGTTGTTAAAAATGTTTCATTTTATTATGTCTTCTATTAGCTTCAGTTTTTATTATTATGATATGGATTGTATGTGCCAGATTATAAAATTTAAGAAGTACAGATACGTCATACAGACTCATCACAGTGTCACAAAGGCTCCTCAGGCTAGGTGTGATCACAGATTTAACCAAACCAGATCAAAATTAAAAATGTTTCCTTTGCATTTTGTGCATAAGTCTAGTTGTGTTTTTATAATTACCTATTAATCTACACTTGGTTTTTGTTTTGTTTTGTTCTTTTCATTTTAAATTGCCGTTATACCCGTCCATCCAAAGTTTTCACTAAAGTTCACCAAGGCCTCCCTTAAAAGCAGGAATCATCAAAGTTATTAAAATTAATTATCCAGGAGCCATGAGTGTTGGTACAATTTTTGTAATTTAAATAAATGCTGAGATTTAAGTACTGAGCTCATGTGGATAAATTATTCACACTATAGTCTCTTGTTATTTTGTAGTAAATAGCAAATAGTGTTGTTGTTTTTTATTTTTTTTGTCTTTACTTGTGTGGAGGACCAGAGAAAAAATATGGTTTGGGACAAAGTAAAATAAATTTGATATATTACAAACAAAAACAAAACACTGCTACCGATGTTATCATGTTGATCTTAATTTCACTTTTTATTCCCTTTTCCTGGTAACAACTATGGTGCTTGGGCTTTTTTTGACCTCTGAAATGGGACATGCCAGAAAAAGTTTGTCAACCGCTGCAGTAATATAACCTCACCAAGAGTGTGTGTGTGCATGGGTGCGTGCGTGCATACATGTGAGGATAGAAAATTTGCATGCCACTTTACTTGTGGGGCTCAACAGTCACTTATGGGGACAAAATGCCTGTCCTACGAGTTTGAAGGCATTTTTGAGGCTCAAAATGTGGTTTTAGTGTCAAGGTTAAAGTTAGGTTATGGTTAGAGTTGGGGTTAGGGCATTCATTTTTGATGGTTAGGGTAAGCAGCTAGGGAAAGCATCATGTCAATGAGATGTCCTCACTAAGATATGAAAGTGTGTGTGTGTGTTAATATACGACAGAGAGGTTTGATTTCCTCCTCTAGTTCAGGTCTGAAATTGGGTGGGTGGGCGGGTGGGGGTGTATGGGTGGATCAAAGATTATGTTGACGTAATCTCCTGAGCAGTGGGAATTTCAGATCTCTGTTCTTCTTTTGTGTGTGTATTTGTGGGCATGCTTTTCTTGCTAGTTTTATTGTAGTTTTTGTTTAGTTTCTGTTTGATTCCAGAGGGGATTTACACATTTGTATTTCTTCTCCATCTGAGGGAGAGTATTTGATCTCTTATTGAGTGCTGCGTGTACTTCTGTCCTCAGTGCCTGATGACCTGAGTCCAGAGGAGCGACAGGAGCTGGAGAGCATCCGGCGCAGAAAACAAGAACTGCTGCAGGACATACAGGTAAGAGTACACTCACATTCTGTGTCAGAGTGATTTGATGTGCTTTCCAAGCTGAGCTCATCTGGGGTTTAAAGCATGAAAGTCTGAAATATGTTTTGCTTTGTAGTGATTTTTCTTAAAAATCTAATTTATTGTGGAACTGGATGCAATACGTATGTCCACTCGACCAGATGGATGTAAATAAAGTCAACTGTTTGTGCATCAGAAACTCAACCACTCTTTGGTCTGTCAGATACACATATTTAAAGTCCCAATACAGTTTCATTTACTAAGCATCTGGTAATATTTCAGTCATTATTATTAAAGTTGGAAGGATAATCTTCCAGCAGAGCCAGATCCTTTGTGGGCACCTATCTACCTCCACTGGTTGGGCCGATTCTGGTGCCAGAAATACAAGATGTGATCAAAAAGTTTCAGGAATTGGCTAATGGGACCCCCCCCCCCCCCCCCCCCACCACCAACCCACCCC
>VVHJ01028094.1:0-10904 GCA_015107715.1 Tylochromis polylepis
TGTCTCAGCAGAGTGTAATAAACACAGCCGTCTGCTCCGTGCTCCCTAAAATATAACAGGATATATAACTATGTAATAATTATAAATATCATACAACAGGAGTAAATCCTCAACCATCTCACACTTCTGTGTAATCAGTTTCCTGTCTGACGTTTGTACAGCATATTCAGCTGTGTGACAACTATAACTTTGATCTCAGCCAAAGCGATTTACTCAGGAACGAATAAAACACTGAAAAAAGCCAAACAAGAACATTTTTAAGTCATCTAAGTGACTCATATATCATGTTTAACCTGAGTAGCCAAAGACCACGGGGGGTCTGAAAACGATGTGCGGGGAGTCCGGTGTTTCGCCGGCTCCAGTGAGCCTCGAGCTCCCGGTCAGCTGTCGAGCTGGTGGGTAACAGACGTCTCCAAAAACGTCAGAGCACTTTTGCAAATATGTGATGTCCTGATAAATCAAGCAGATATTTGAAGTTTGCACAGCTACATTCTCACCTGAAAATATCTTAAAAGTTTATTTTGTGACCCAGAAAGAGTCATATTAAAACTAAGCAGCTGCCGCCATTGTTGGAAACTGGACTTGGCTGGGCCGCGCTATGAATCCTGGGATATGGTGGGCACACCCGACCCGTCCTTCAAATCCGGGGAAATGAAGGACGCATTTGGAGGAGCCTTTGAATTGGGACAGCCTTCGTCACCTGGCTGTGACGTAATCGGCCTTCAAATGCGGTCTCCGAAGGATGCGGCCTAGGAATTGGGACAGCCTTGTGTCTCGGGACCATCCGTATGAGAGGATCACACAGACACAGATACATGAAATCACAGTCCACATGTCCAGTTCAGGAACCCCAGTTTGCTGAGGTGAAGCCTAGCTGACAGCTAGCAGCTACAGCCGCCTGTGTCACCATCCACCTGTCAGTCAAAGAGGCCACGCCCCTAATAATAGAAACTTTAATCCAGGTGAGTTATAAAACAGGTGTTATGAAGGGAGGAAATTACCTAGAGGGAGCAAACAGTTTGTGTGTCAGGCTGTAAACATGTTTATTTGTACTGTAAAGTTTTAACATGGGGAGTCTATGGGGACTGACTCACTGCTGCCTCTGCTGGACGGTAGAGGAACTGCAGGTTTCACAGTTATGGTCAACATGTTGGTTTGGGGTATTAGCCGGTCAGGGCTGACTGCAGTGTTGCACTTTTCTCATTACTAACTAGTCCTTCCATTCACTACAGTGAAGCCCAACATCTCCTTCTCTTTTTAATTCACATTAAACTAGTACAACACGCTCTGGAGCTTCGAATGGAAAAAAAAAAATCCAAAGCATTCATCATAGCAAATGAATCCAACTGTTATTTTATTTTAAAAATGCCAGAAAGACGTGAGCAGTTGAAGGATGAAGGACAAAAATGTATGTGCACATTAAAGGACCGAGTTGGTGGTTCTCAAAAATGCTTCAACACCTCCGCCGATTGGTTTTTAAATGACTTTCTTCCCTCCAGGCAGCCGTCGACTCCCTCTGAAAAATCCTCTCAGAGACGTCTGTGCTGCGCAATCCATCACAGTGAAGTTTTCATCACCAGCTTCTGCGAGTGCTGACGGTCCATTCGAGGACACTCCAACATCCAGAAACTCGAGAGTCGGGTTAGCGTCACATGACACTCAAGTCCAAAAGCAAACGGGCAGAAAATAAGATGTTGGAGAGTCTTCTTTCAGTTATCTGATTAAAACCGAAAGAACAGAGGAAGAAATGTGATCTTCCATTACGCTGATGTTCTCCAGACAAACATACTGTAATTGGATTGGTGCAGTGTGTGTGTGTGTGTGTGTGTGTGTGTGTGTACAAAAATAGTGTATTACTACAGACATAGTGTCTCCTAGCAGCCACAGAGAGGAGTGAGATTATTCAGATTGCAGGGTGGAGTTCCTCAGAACACAAACGGAGCATTCAAAGTTCAGGAAAGGCTTTCTTTCATATCTTACTGAACATTGTACACAAACCCTTTCAAAGCGATCTTCTGAGTGGCTTACAGACACAAAGATTTGAACATCAGGTGGTTCTGCACTCACAGCCAGAGCCGTGGGCTGGAAATGACCATATAAGGAGATCCACTCTGACATCACAGAGAGCCAACGATAGAAAAACCTGCGATAAACGGAGCGTCCAGAGCACAGCGGTGCACAGGGATTACTTTACATACACACTGAGCTCGTCATTAAAAACAAACACCGCTGGGACGGGAAACAGGGAGCAGGACAGTTTAACCTCTAACAACCACCAGGTCAGCAGTGACGTGTGCAGGGTTACAGATGGATTTTGTTCCAGCTGCACAAACATGATGTTATATTTCTCTTGTACAGTCTTTTTACCTAAAAGCTGCACCACGGCTGCACGGTTTAAGCCGTTATTTTGATTATTTGCCACGATTGTTCGCTGATTTCTTGGATGGTTTCACATCTGTACAAATATTTGCATCAAAATAAAATAAATTAATACAATTTTTTAACAAAACTTGGCAGTAATTTCAATCAACGCGATGCTGCTTTCACTTTTACATTATGTGACATTCCTGTAATTATTCTTTATGAATGGATACCTCCAGACAAATAAAGTGTTCGTTCATCTCCTAGAAGGAAGATGTAAAGTCTTTCTCTGCGTTTGTCGTAGCTGCACGATCGACGTTTCGCCACTTTGAAAAACAACCGCATGAGGTGACAGCAGATGTTTTGCCATTTTCCCGAAGCTTTCATTACTCACCGTGGTTAGTCGGCACTTATCTGTGGCCACGTGAAATGAGATCGGTGATTTCAGCGTTTCCATCAGCCTCGCTGATGTTGGATGATTGTTTGTTTTCCTTCACGGGTTCATTACTCTACAGTTCTGGGCGTTCTCGGGTTATTTGTGCTGCTTTGTGGTGCAGACGCAGCTCAACATCTTCTTGGTTAATCAGTCGAGCCGATTACTCGACCAGACGAGTCCAGCGGCACGGTGCGGGGAACAGCTGTGATTGGCTCACGCAGGCAGGTGGTCAGATGCTGATTTAGGGAGCGCTCGATTTCCTTTTGTTTTGCATTTTATTGGTGGAGCGTGCATTTTTAATATTACGTGATCAAATTCATTTAACAGTGGGACGCCAAAATCGTGATCGAGATTAAAGTTCGATTAATTGTGCGGCCTCGATGATCTGGTGGAAGTTCAGCGGTGAGTATAACCTGATAAGTGGCAGACAGACTTTGATGGAAACTTGAATCTAGAACGTGGAATATTATTTTGTTCACCGTATAAGTGCTCTGGAGTTTAAATGTACAGGAAGGAGAAAGTTATAATGAACCAAAAGTGTCCCACGACCTCCATCAGAACGCTGCAGACGGAAGTGTGGGAGTCTTGCTCGACATCATCCCGTCATTCCCATTCTTTGACACGGATTTGAGCTCATGTAGTGAAGACTCATCCTTGGAGCAGCTCTTCCCTGACTCGGCGGCTATTTCCTCATCCCGCTCCTCCTTCCACACCCGCTTGTACTCCTGCTTGAGCTCCTGATAAGAGCGGGAGAAGGTGTGGAAGATGGAGGTGGCCGGGAACGCCATGATGAGGATGCCGCTCAGGATGCTGGTCAGCGCCACTATCTGTCCGGGGATGCTGCGCGGCACCATGTCGCCATAGCCCACGGTGGTCATGGAGATGATGGCCCACCAGTAAGAGGCCGGGATGCTGCTGAAGCTGTGGTGGGGGTGCGTGGCGGCAAACGGCGCCAGCTCGCTCTCCGCTAGATGAACCAGAGGTGAGAAGAGGGTCACGGCCACGCAGACGAACAGCAGCAGCAGGCCGAACTCCCTCATGCTGCGCTGCATGGTCACCCCCAGCGTCTGCAGGCCCAGAGAGTGGCGAGCCAGCCGCATCACGTAGAGGATCCGCAGGGCTCGCAGCAGGCGAAGGATCAGGCTCAGTTTGTCCAGGTAGCCTCTGCCGGCCCCCATGATGACATCCTCGTGCGACTCGTCTTTGATGTCGACCACCAGGGACACGTAGTACGGCAGGATGGCAATGGCGTCGATGATGTTGAGCGGGCCGCGGGCGAAGGCCAGCTTGCTCTGGGCGTTGATAAATCGCAGCACAAACTCCAAGGTGAACCAGGCCACGCAGATGGACTCCACCACGAACATGTTGTGACACTTCTGGGAGCACTCACCCTGCAGACAGGGACAGAAACATGGAGCAAAGATAAAGTGCCGCTCCACCGATTTCACACATGATGCTCAGATAGCCTCGGAAAACAGTAACCTGCAAAGGTCCGCCACCTCTCGCACTGCCGAGGGCAAACGCCTGCTCGGTTTTCCTTACCATCGCTTTAATCCCACGTCTGTCTGCACAAAGCGAGAAATTGGAAAACATTTAAAAGCTGCAGAGCACTTACATTGATTTCTCTGGAGCTGAATGCTAAAAAAAAAGTGTCTGCTATAATAAGAAGTATGGGTCATTTCAGGGAAAAAAATCCATTTTTATTCCAGTGTTATTTTAAAAGATGACAGAATGATGACAAAAAAAATGAGAAAGAAAGACGAATAAATGAAGAACGGTGTCCACAAATACGAGAGTGACAAAAAGAAAAGTGACAATTACAACCTGGAAGAACACGGGCTTTTCTAACCGCACATAATGTGAACTACTTCTGACGAGAAGACGCCGTCGGGCATCTTCCATCAAGCATTACAATTTATATTTTTAATCTAGAACTCTGTGTTCCCTCAGAAAATACTACTCCTGGAAATAGGTGAATTATTTCTGAGGGAGGTAATATTCAGGAAAGGATGGTGAACCTCACGTGAACTTTCTACCTGGAACACGGTGAAAGCAGTATAATAAAAATGATTCTCCCTGCTTCATTAAAGTGGACCCATTCTGCTTTCTCCTGTTTTACTCCATCATATCTCCATCAAGCCTCTTCCAGCCATGGATGTGCATTTTAAACGTGACCAGACTTTCTAATAATGAGGACAAGTAATCCATGTGGGCCAGAATCACTCAGTTTACCACAGTTTTTTCTACTTCTGGTTCTACGTGATGTCATGGAGAGTGTCCAATCAAAAGAAAGTGGTCTTAAAGGGTGGCCTTGAAGTGGGAGGAGCTACATAAGGGACATCTCTAACTGTAAATCATACAAAACTTCACTAGTGGAGTCCAAGAATAAAATATGGGGCTGGAACTGAACAGAATATTTTTATGTAAAGCCCAGACACTGCTGTAAACTGTTTCAACATACCGCTTTATGCTAATTTATTTATTTCACTGAGTGGTTTCTTTGCAATTTCGCCTGCGGTAATTAGTTGTAGAGCTATATCTGGGGCTCTCATTGTAAAAGGTGAAATTTTGTTTTTGAACGTTTGTAGAAGCGAACCCGTCAGGCCTTACTCTTTTCTTTTAGTAAAAACAAACAAACCACAACCCCTTAAAATTAACAACAAATAGAAACACTCTATTTTCTGTAAGCTAATGTTAGCATGGTTATATCTGCAGCAGCACCACCACCATCCACCTTACAGGTCGGCCAAATTCAGAACTTTCAGCTTGTTTTACCGCACACGTCCACACTTTGATTTTCTGTCGGCTCGATTAGTCCGACCGACTGCAAATACGTTCGGGAGGAATCGATTTATGGTCTCTGGCTCAGAAAGGCCAAATTCAGACTCTTTCCGCTGACAACAGCAGTCAGCTCTGCACGCTGTCTCCTTTTGTTACCTCAGACCGCCGGCAGAAAAACAACCATCAAACAGTCACGCTGACAAAAGCAGCTTTTCGATCCACGCCTGCGCCCCATTAATATTCTTTAATTTGTCTTTTTACTGTCATCACTGTTTCCATCAGTGAAGTTGTACTGATTTACATTTGTATATTCTTGTTGTAATAACGGCACCTATTTATAATTATAGAGGATTATTCTGGCGAGTTCCGCCTCCATATCTTTATTCTTGGACTCGTCTGGAGTAGCTGTAGATGCCCGTTGGTCTTACACTAAGTTGGGTTGGCAAACATAAGGCCCAGGGGCCACAATCAGACTCGCAAAGACTCTAATTTGGCCCACTGGATGGATTTGGAAAATGAGAAGGACAAAAAGTTTCCACTTTAAGCTGTATTCTCGTAACTTTTACAGCTTTTCCTCCTGATAAAAGCCTCTCCATGGCAATTCAGACCACACCAGAATAAATAAGTAATAGATAAACAATATATCAGAAATAACAGAAAGGGTTTTTTTAAATATCGACCATAGAAATGTATAATTTTTTACAGTAGGGTCGTAGTAAAAAAACAAAACAAAACCCAGACATATTCTGTTAGTTAACAAAAAAAAATGTAAGTTTTAGAATCACAGGACAGTCTGCACAATGAGCTCACAGAACTTTCTCACACAATTATTTCTGACAATTTAAGCCCAAATCAGCATTTCTGTATAACCGAAACTCTGGGATATACTGCTGAAACTGTTCTTTTTCTTATACCAAAATATCTCAGGGATTAAATGCGCAGTTTGACTGTACTCTGACAGAAAGACGAGTTCCACCGGTAAAATGAGTTTGACATCTCTGTAGTTAAGGATCCTGATTCAAAGTTAGGAATTCATCGCGCATTAAATTCAGACTCGGATGAATGTTAACCAGCAAAGAGAATACATGTCACTAATGGGCATTTTTAAAAAACATAAATTCTAATGTACATGTAAATACTCTGTTATATTACTGTGATATGATTAATGTGTCAGCAAAGAGCTGCTTTTTGCACATCCAGCCTACACATCGCACATCATCTGTAGTCACATTTCCATATCCCCCCTCCTGTCTGTCGCTGGGTGCCGGGCAGGTACCGTACAGCGTGTTTATCACTTCGAGCTTTCTTTTTTTTCCCCCGGAAACGGCTTCCGGTGTCTGTAAATATCACAGTGAAAGAGGGAAAAAAAATGTGCGGCTCTGTCGGCATCAGTTTACCCGTCAGTTAATCACAATCAGCCCCACTTTACATCACAGCTACGTGAGCCGTAGTGTGAACGTTTCTCCATCAACACACAGTCTCTGTGAAGTTTTAATTAATCTCATCGACCCCTGAAATTTCCACCTGAAAATCCTCCGTCAGTAACGGCTCGACAGCTGAGAGGAATGACCCTGGGCTCGATCCGCGGAGCGTCAGAGAACCACGTCAGAGTGAGAGCTGGAAAACTACAGCAGAAATTTATATTTTCATCTCCACTACACACAAAACTGTAACTCAGAAAGTCAGAGCTTTATAGCAACAACAACTCTGAATGCATCTCTGCCTGAAAAGAAGCACAACGTTGTGAATGCTCCTGTTTTAGCCAGTATCAGGGCAGGAGTTTCCGCATTACATATTCTTTTTTACAAGACGTCCTCCAACAAAGCAGTCGTCATTAATAGTCCCTCATCATGTAGGACTGTTTACTGACAGACTGAGTCCACATGAGCGTGCAAACTGTACCACCGCCGGAGTACGCGCCTTTTCTTGGACCTTCTTAAACCTTTAGTTTTAGTTATTAGGTTTAGATGCAAAGACTATTTGGTAAGGAACAGAAAACACTGGTTCAAAAAGATCCTCTAAACACATGCTAGGAGTTTCAGTTTTCCGGGTTATCAGAGCACCGTGTGCAGCTCCTCAGAGAGTTAGCAGCACGATCACACATCACAACATTTACACATTCACCTTTCCTGGGTTATTGGCATCTGTGTGGTTACAGTCCTGCATAATACTTACTCGTTTTAATTTAGGTATTTCAGAAAAATCCCTTTTCAAACTTGATGCACTTTAGCAGTGAGTGTAACATGTATTCCAGCTGCTACAGTGCTAAGTGCTATGTCAGAGTGTGAGCTAGCATTGCTGTGCACTGCTGAACTCCATAATTAACCTGAGTGTGTGAAGAGGAACAAACTGGAGCGCTGAGGGGCTTTTATCTCTTAAATTTCTAGGTGCGTTTGTAATGCTGCTGACCATTAGGAAGAACAAAGGTTTACACGTGTTTAAAGTCTGTGCTCAGTGCTGGCCTGGAGTCCGTCGTGACATGGCAAATACACATGAAACACAACTGATCACCAAATCGATTTTATCATGTAAATGTTTTAAACTTTTGTCCGAATCACTGAGTTGTTACGCTGTCGGACATTTTGGTAAAATCACAAAATGCTGCTATGCTAAATGCTAAATACCAGCGGTGGTTAACTCTGAAGCTCAACAACACTGCATCAGTGGCACCAGATGCAGGCCTCAGGTTCAAACTGATTCCACAGGCTGTTTTATAAATTCTGTGAGCTTTGTACCCACCTTCGTCTCCTCATCTCGGAGGTCCGGCATGGTGCTGATGCACAGACTGATGACGGTGACCATCACCATGAGGATGGAGAGGCAGGCGAACATCTTCCCAGCCAGCCCGGAGTGAGGGTTTTCCACCATATCGCGCAGCACCACGATCAGCCTGCGATAGCCCCTTTCAGTCTGTGTGCTGCTCTTCTTCAGCATCATCCTCTTCTGCCTCCACTCTTCCTCCTTACGCTCCCGCTCCGCCACCTCCTCCACCCGGGCCATCATGCGACGGCGGCAGCAGCGCTCCATATGGCCGGGGTCCACGCCCCAGTAGTCGAGCTCATCGTGCAGCGAAACGGCGCATAACTCCCGGAGCAGACGCAGTTTGCCTGCCGCCAGGAAGTTGAGGATGACCCTAAAGGCTGTTGGGTTTCGGTCGAAGAAGAACTCCTGGCAGGTCTCGTCGTAGTCGTCGCAGAGCCGTGCGATCTCCTCGGGGGTGGTACAGAAGCGCAGGCGACCCAGACGACTCTGCGGAAACTGCTCCAGGGTGCTCCAGGGGAAGGTGTAGCGGTTGCCGCCGACATTGACGAGAACCTGCAGGGTGTGGTCGACCACGTACGAGGCCTTCGGGTCACGCAGCAGCTGGGCACGCTGGAAGTAAACGCCTTTGAAGGTCTCGGTCTCCGGGATCTCGGTGAAGAAGCGGTCGAGGCTGCTGTCGTCGCTGCTGATGGAGTAGGTGCTGAAGTCGTGGTTGGCATTGCTGATGATGGGCATGCTGGCAGATGGACGCGTGACGGGATGGATGAGATTTTACTATGTCCGACTGACCGGAGGTTTACGGAAGCGCCGCTGAAACTGTAGGGAGGCAAAAAAACAGATTCAGTCTTTTGAGCTCTTCCATTAATTCAAACTTGTTTGTCTCAGGTCCAAGGGTCTCAATGGGGACCAATGGGGACCAACATGGAGTGAAGGAAGTGTCCCAGACCTCCGCCTGTCTTGTATATATCAGGAACATTTCTGAACCAACTTATCGAGCCTTTTCATGTTCATGTTTTAAAGTTACTCCAACTCAATCAACTCAATTTTTTTGCAGAGAAGACTGAAATATCTTCTTTAATGTTCACCACCCGCAACCACAGCATAAAATTATTATGAAATGTTGTCTGACACATTCAGTTAACTGCTACAGCCTTCTGAGCTCCATCAGTGTTCCGATGTTAAAAATCCAAATTCAGAATGATTAAGAAGTTTTGGCTTGAAGCTTGACATGACATCAGAGTGAGTATCCCAGTTTTCAAAGCGAGCTCTCGCTGTCATAACCTGTCAGATACCATCAAACCTCACAGAAACAAAGAGCAGTAAATGGGATGTGAGCAGGACGCCGATTTCTGACGCGTTTAATCACAGACAACACTGAACAGACATATTGAGCCACAGCAGCAATACAGCCCAAAACACGGAGAGAGAAGATGAGACCTCTCACATATTTGTGCGAAGCCTCATCTTCTGTAATGACTCTGATCAAAACAAAGCAGCGTGCCAGGAAAGAGAGTTCGGATCTCTGCAGTCACTGCCAGGAGAACAACAACCCTCAGTGAAGCACAGGACCACGAATATCACCGAATTCGATGTGAATCTTCTAAAATACTGAATCTCAGACTCCGTGGCAATAATTATTAGTGTGCCACGAATTTGGTGATGGATTCTGAAGTGAACATATTCTGGTTTTTTGTTCTTATTTCCTGACATATCGCCTGTTCCAATGTTGAATAGTCATATTTGGATATTTGAGTTTCAAATAATGAAATCTGTATGTACAAATAAATACCCAGTTTCAGACAATTCTTTCTATTCTAGGAGCTTCTTTGATGATGATGGAGAGGGGATATCCCAAATACGGTCAAAAACCCCGCCCACCTGCTGCGTCTGAAAGTTTATTCTCCACTCCGGAGCGAGGTTTGCAGGGTGACTAAATTTTATTTCTTTATTCAGTATTAAAGTTTTCTTCTGTTCTTTAGAAAGAACACAGAAAACACAGATTCTGTTCAGATCAACAACAGCTGAAAACCAAAAGTGGACTCTCAAGTCTCAAGCTCTTTAAGTGGTGACGTATGAACCCTGCTTCTGGGTCCAAACTACTCTGCGTTTATTAAGGCTGTTGTGTTTCTAACATGTTTTAATGCTTTGTATCTTGTTCTATTTAATCTGAACAAGCCCCTAAAAACAGTCAGTGATCACTGTCGGCCTCTCTCGGTTTTTATTACCACTGTTCATTTTAAAGCTCAGTGTTTCAAACCTTACGCTGTAACTACAGCCCAGCCCATGCAGCAGTATATTAATGACTAACCTCGTATTGTGGATGGATTATCTCAGTTGTTCTCCTGACTGAAGTTTGGTCCGTTTACAGCATCCTGCCATGCCATTGCATTTGTCCCTAACCATCGGGAACCCTCGCGTTAACTTTTATCGAGTGGAGAAAAGTTAGCGTTCATCCTCCAGCTTCACTGTGTTTATATTATGCTAACATAGCTGTGTAGCTAGCAGCACGTAGCACATCATTATATACCAGCTAGCCCAACTTCACTGACCCAACAAACGTCAC